>CAUJRU010003182.1:0-54637 GCA_963277665.1 Viscum album
TCATTTCATTTGAAATCATGATCCTAGTGCCCTTTCTCTCCCCAATTGTATAAAATTACCATTCCCTTCAAGGAAGTACCAGGATAACTCCTAAAATAATTATCACATTTGGGAAAATAATTATTTTCATTCTTCAATTTATCCATCTTTTTCTCTATCATACTTCTCTTTATTTTCTTCCTTAAGAAGTCATAAGAATTGTATAATTATTTCTCTATCTTGATTGAACATGATAATATATCTTAATATGATGAGAATTTTAGGAAGAATAGTTCCATTCAAATTATTATCATAATCCCATTATAGAAAAAATAAATCTTAATCTTTGAATTATGTATATTGTTTGTACCATGCCCTTCTAATCTAGTAAAGCTATATTCATATATATAAACATTATCATTCAAATTTTGTCTCAAACTCAATAATTGAATCTCTATATCCACCCGTTTTTCTTATTGATTTTGTTTTTAAAATAAACATTCCTAAAAAACCTTCCATTCCAAACTTCTAATTTATTCTACATCATTAATGTTGCGAATCAATGAACCTCATTGATCTGTATCCCCTAAGGGATGATAATTCTCCATGAAAACCTTTTTCCATTCATTAGTTACCATAGAGATATATATCTTCTTTAATGAATATATTCATTCCTCATTTTCAAATGGATTTGTAGTTCAAATTAATGATGGAGGTTGCTAACACATAAATCACTCTAACATTGTTATACTACGTTTCGGACAAACTTGCTGCTCCATATAGGCAATGTTATTTCTCATAACCAGAGTCTATTTTCTAGGTGTAGTTTTAAGTTCTTCATATATATTTTCTTATCTAGATACAAATTTACTACCATTGATAAGAGGATAATCCGTAAATTCATTAATATGGTTTCTATTCCTTCCTCTAGGTTCAATTTCTAAAAAAAATTGCATACACTAGATTAAATCATAACATTATGAAACATATTTTATAATCTCATAATTAGATAATCACAAAACCTAAAATTGAAAATTTATGTTTAATTATTCTCTAAATCATAAGAATATTTTCATTGGTATTTTTTTCAAAATTCTATCGTAGGATTTTGTTCTCTAATCTATGTTTTTCTAAATCTAGTTCCCAAGTTTTCTAGTAAACTTTTTCTGATACTAACTATAAGGAACCCAACCACAATAGTCTATAGTTGGTGGTTAAATTATTTCATTGTCTTAAGATACAAGGTATTAGATCCCAAAGGATCAAATTGTTTAGTAGTATTGTTAAACTAGATATATACTTGAAATCCACATCAATTATTCATGCTAAAGTTTATGGATCCTAATACATTTGTCACTATCCCAACTTCCCATTTCCCCTCCAATTTTCTTCTCCCTACTAAAATATATTCCCTATCATTCTTCAACTTCTCCCCTATCAATACCTTTCACTCTATTCATCCTATTACATCAAGTATCCTCCCCACCTCCCCTCCCTCTTCCAGTATCTATATACTCTCTTTATCCTTTCCTCCTCTGATCACTACCTCAACCTCATCCTTTTGGAATCACCCCTCCCACATTCACAACCCCACATCCCCACCTACTCCCTATATATACTTCCCCACCTCACTTCCACGATTGTTTCTCCACATTAATTCTCATATCAATTTTGGCTCTTCCTCACAAATAATTCATATCAATCTCTTTCATAGATCACTTCCTTCATAGACCACATATCACCTCCCTCTCAGATCCCACAAACTATATACCTCAGACTCTTGTAGAAACATGCCCCAAAAACTGATGGGAGGTATATATTCCATTATTACCTACATTAATATAGATTTTTGAATTATGTATTTATCTGATTTTCAATCCCTAATATCATATTCTACAAGTCATTCTGTAATCACATATGCCCATCCTCTGAAAAATGTCCTCTCAGTTTCTCTCATTCTCTTCTATTCCAACTCAATGTTCTTCTATTTATATTTTATAACTATTTCATTCCATGATTATCATATGCCTAAAGTGGTATGAATATTTTCTGAGTTGTCCCATACCATGTTAAGTATTCCCTTCCTCAATGACAAAAAATGACCATGATCTTGTTCTCTAATCTCTATGATTCGAGGGATCGATAATCATGAAGTTACTATAGTGTTCAAATACATAATTTTTTTACCTTTAGTGTATTTATTTACAAAAATTTTGAGATGTTTTAATTTTCTACCGTATTTTTATATAATCATCATCCTCTTGCTTCTTCCTTCTTGAATGTCCCGAAAGACATATATTATTTTTTTATTTTTTTATTATCCCCATTATTTAAGGGTTGAAGGGGATCCCTTACATCGTCTATATGACTCATGACATTACATGACCTGAAGTCCTTAGATGAAATCACCAGATACTATAACTACAAGGAACTTCCCCTCCCTTGCGTCTATAATGTGACATCATCACTTCACCTTTGGATGGATGTTTGGATAGCTAACTTGTGTAGAGATGCACGGGATGGGTTCCCATGAAAATTTTCATACCCTCTCATTCTTCAAAATCTGTTAGCTCTTTTATGGTGAATTATCCTTCTATGAATCCTCATCTAGAGCCTACTCCATGGAGATTCTCTCTTGGTAGTTATAAAAAATATGTGGTCTGAAGTCTTTGAGGTGGCCCAAAGGTTATGAGGTGGACCAAAGCACATGAGGTGTCCCAAAGGCCTTAAGGTGGCCCGAAAGCATTACGGACCCAAATTCCTTGGTGACATGATATTGTGAAGGACTCGAGGACTAAACTGATGGCCTGATGGCTGAAATAGATGAATAGTTTTGGCTTCTATAGTACTGAACAACACCTGCTCCTGTATATGCTACAATATTAATATAGTACTCGATACAGTTGCTCTACCGTAACCTTAAAATATGCCTCTATCTGAATTTGATCAAGAGTTTAGTTTTTTTTCAATGATATTTAAATTTACACATCTCATCAATATATTAATTTGTTTTCTTTAAACTTAAAGTTTAAGTTCTGATATTCTTATAAATAAGAGTGATTTACATCAATCACTATCATTACATGATCCGATATTTTGGTTACTTCTGTAATATGTTCCCTATTTTGGATACAGTTGAGTCTTTTTTTATTCAACTCTAACATGCTCTTCCATGTAGAAGTTACACATCATTCTATTAATACTTTTTTGTAGTGATTTTATAAATTAATTAGTATAAATATTTTATAAATACAAATAAATTTTTAAGATGTGAATTATATATATCATAATACATTTAGTTTTATAAAATAAATATATATTATAAAAGTGATGACTATCATAATTTTTTCATATCTCTTATCATATCATTAAAAATATGTTATTCAATAATTTAAAAAGAAATGGTTCAAATAAGCTAGATTATAAAGGTGACTTTCAATGTAGTAAAAAATACCAACTATTATATAGGTTGGGAAAAAAATTTAATTATATATTTTTTCAAATATGAAAACATATAGTTTAAATTTAAATTTAAATATTAACAATATATTAATGATCTTATGCTTTTAAATTTCATGTATTGGTAACAGATCAAGTTTTTTGGTTCTAGAAATTAAATTTAATGTTTAATTTTCTACTTGTGATTATGTACACATTTTATTTAAAGAGTTAATTATTGAAACTTTAGATGGAACTGGGTGAATGTTATGGTAATAACACAATGATATAGTAGTCTTAATCCATTTAATATTATTTTCATTCTGTATGAGTTTTTATCAAATAAAAATTTCACCATTAGTAAGATCTAAAAGAATACACTTTTTTTAATCCATTATGCATTCACAAGAAGTAAAATTAATTCTATATTGTTTCAGGTATGAAAATTAAGCTTCCCTTATAATATTTATTTCTAATTATTATTATTTCTATTATTTCTCTTATTATCATCATTTTTTAATTATTTAATTCTTATTCTACAATTGAAATCATGGAAAATGAAAATTATGATGTTATCTTATTCTATAATAAAATAAGATTTGTATGGTGGTTTATTTATAACTATAATGAGAGGTTCTTGATGATATATTTTTTATTTTCTCATAAATATATTTTTGGTTCTTGAAATTACTTTACA
Organism: Viscum album; assembly: GCA_963277665.1. Classification (NCBI taxonomy): domain Eukaryota; kingdom Viridiplantae; phylum Streptophyta; class Magnoliopsida; order Santalales; family Viscaceae; genus Viscum; species Viscum album. Next base: position 4,115 of record CAUJRU010003182.1, read on the forward strand.
TGTTGAACTTAAAGGACCCTGGAACACCCTGAGAAGGGAGGGGTGAATCAGGGTGTCAAATTTTTCTTTTTAATGTTGTGGATCATGTTCCCAAATTGGTAGAAACATGGTAAATCTATCAGAAAAAAGAAAGCAGGAAGTTGACACAACACTCTTACTTGGTTCACCACAAAGGGCTACATCCAAGGAGCATACGCCGACATTGTGTTGGTCGTACCAAAATCCACTAATCTTCACTAGTTTATGGATTACAAGTTTTGGACATAGTCACTCTATGTCTGGCATACATCGATTACAAAGGTTCCGGAAAAATCCACTGCATCCCGTAGGAACACTTTCATCTACTCCCCCTAGCTCACTACCTTGAGATAAGTCAAACTCAGTTTATCGACTTGAAGGTATCTTCAATATATTTTCATTGAAGGCTTTGTCTTTAATCAGCATGATACATTTCTTACATTATAGTCCTAAAAATATGCACTTGAAAGCACTGAACCACTAAACCAGATATTTGGAACATGCAAATAGGTTACACTGATGATTTTTTCCAACACCTACCCTTTCTGCACAAGATCTAACTATTGTGCGCAGTACTTGATTTTCACGTGGAAAAATATTTCGCACAACACCCCCTTTATGCTCAACTTTTAATTTTACGTGTAGCCTCAAATTTTAGGCACGACTTAAATTTTTTTTTTCAACTACAATTTTTATGCGCAACATCTACTTTTTTGCGCACCATCAAATTTTACATGCAACACAAATTTTTTACATTCAATGACAGTGATTTCACACAGCATAAACTTTTTCTCACAACTCCCATTACACACACCTTTTATGCGCATCATACTTGGATCTTCTTGAAGTATTCAGCCGTACCAAATGAAGGGGTCACCTCTTATTTATAGGAATCACCAACCCCCACACGCAAAACCCCTATGTCATGAAAAACATTCATTCTGCGCGCAATCCTTTTTTGTGTAGGAACTATTTTTTGCGCACATATCCAGATTTTTTGCACACCACATGCCTTTTTGATTTTTCGGAATTCTGATCCTGAAACAGCTTTTTCACGAGAAAACCAACCTACCTTCACTATTGCGTACAAAACCAATTTAGTGCGCAATCCATGTTTTTCACGCACCACTCTAATATTTCTCGCAGCTCATGCCTTTGCAATTTTTCGGTGATCTGATCTCGTAACATGCCTTGCATGAAAGTTTCCAACACACCTACCCTTTTTCATACAAGTTCCTTTTCCCAAGACACATTTTCCCATTTCTTGATTTTCAGGCCCAAAATTTTGGCAAACACTGGGAAATGACACCACCTTCAATATTGTTGTCTGCTTAAAATGTCTGATCACTTTACTAGAAAACATTATGAACTTCCAATAAATATTGAAAACAAACACAAACCATACTCAAATTCTTACATAGAATGACCATGGTTCCAACATAACATTATTTTAGTGCTTACATAATCATTTGATTCAAAGAGTTAATTATTTGACACTTTATAAGGGATCGAGAAAATGGTAATGAAGTAAAAAACTATTAGAGTGTTCTTCATGCCATTCATAAGTTTTTTTCATTGTATGAATTTCTCTCACCTAAATTCTCCACCATTAGGATGTTCTGAAAAAAAAATAATCATTTTGGAAATTATTCATTAACAAGAAATAAAACTACTTCTACTTGGTTTCAGGTATGAAAAGTGAGTTTTCATCAACAATTGTATTTCTAATGATATTTTTTATTCTTTCCCATATTCTCTTTAATTATTAACTTATGTAATTCTAATTCTATAATTTCTGGTAATAATTTAGATTCTCTTGAGTGTCTCTTTAATAGAAGATTTTGTTTGATTGGAAACATCATGATGATATAACTAGCTTTTATGAGGTTTGTTTTTCTGATCCTTATGTTATTTTAGAGATTTGGAATTATATATATATATATCAAACATATAGAGATCTTATATAGATAATATATATGAACATTTATATGCGTGGAACATATATATATATATATATATATAACATATATATATTGTGTGTATATCTGTTCTGAATATATATGTATATATTATATATATTTTGTAAGTAAATGGAAAATTTATATGTCCTATATATATAGAACTTATTTATGTTTTGTATGTAAAAAAATGACCCGGATAACTATTTTTACAGTAAAATGTGTGAACTCCACTATACATGTCACCTTCTACTTTTTAATATGTGACCATAAATCCATCCTTGATGTCCTTTTTTAGGATTTTTGACATTATTTAGATCATGAGAAGATTGCTATAGATATTTTTTATGAATTCCCCGATTACTTTACAAAAACTTATGCCTTAGGAAAGGTATGATATGACCTGAATCACTTTTTAGAGCATGTAAAAAACTAGTCACTAATTTCAACCCACCCAAGATACCCATTTATTTTAGTAATTTCTAAAAATAGATGATAATTTCAGTATTCTGCATCATAATTTCTCACTTTTTCATTCATAAAGTGAGTCCAATATAATTTAAATTTTAATAAACATTTATTACCATTGATTCTAGATTTTATAATCATGAACTCATAAATTTCAATATTTTCTTCTCAACTCTTGAAAATAAAATACAATTAAGTGAATTATTTAAGGTGGTAGATATTAAAATAGTTGAGAATTTAAATTTCTAGATATACAAGGTTTTCCATGACAAATTAATGGGAAATGTGGTTTTTGATCAAATTCATCACCCCTAATCAATATTCTCAATTTTAAACTACATATAGAATCTATGAATACCTTCGGGTCCTAGTTTAACATGCATTAAGAATATGCCAACAAATTTTACTTTAATGCATCTGAAAATATATTAGAACATGAGAAAATTATATCTCATAAATTCAGATGATTTCATGTACATGAAACATAAAAATATCATTCCTTGTGAATGTTATGATATTAAATGAAACACTTTATAATTCATGTATAAACTTGGTCACAGATTTCAAACCAGCAAACATACCCATTTGTTTTATAGATTTCTAAAAATAGAATCATATTTCAGTATTCTATATCATAGTTTGGAACTTAAGAATGCAGTGCTAGGTCAATAGAAACTTCTTACATCTATTAAGAATGTTACAATTTATATATTTTCAAACCCATGTTTTCATTCTCTTTGTAGTGTTTGGTGAATCACCTGGGAATGCTTTTTTTGATCATGAAGTGAAAGATAGATGGTTTATTCTCACAAGGAAATAATATATTGTTTTAATTTACATGAACTTATTGGGTTTTTCTATAAATTATTACTTTTTAACATTATTGAATAACTGCCTTAATGAAATGAATTTTTGGTCATTGATTTATATGGACATCCAATATTGTGTTTCTTGTAATTTACTTAATGGTTCCTTTTTCATTTTTTGGTTTTTAAAATCTCAGTGCATGATAAGGTATATAGATATGGATTCAATAAATCATTTGAATATTTAATTTTAAAAAATAATTATAGTTTTTTTATATGTATAATGTGTAATGTATGGATAATGTGTCTATAAAAAATTTAGATATGATTTTTTATTTTTCATGGTGACTTAATAAATTTATAAATGCGGATTATTATAATAATTAAAAATGTCATATTAAATATTAATTAAAATGTTATTTATGTTCTACCATATTATTCAATCCATTTTTATATATATTTATTTTTTCAATATATTTTAATATATGTTGAACCATTTTTTACTATGTTTTTTCCACTTTGAGTATATTATTATTTCTTAGCAAATTAATGCAGTTTTTATTTTTCTATATTTTTTCTTTTGAATCTTTCATAGTAGGGTTGAATTTATTTGTTGAATATTTTCAAAGACTTCATGTAGAGGAAAGATTTATTAAAATTAATTGAACTTGTATGTATGAAAAACTGTTTGGACATATTGCAACCACTTTTCTTATTCTATTTTAGCATCGAGTATGTCAATCCCCCTAGTAAACAATTCATCCTCCTTCTCAAATTATTCTATTATTTTTACCTTTCAAATCTATCATATAAGTAAAAAATATCTTTATTGGTTATATTCAATTAATTCATGTTAAGGTAATCATTATAGTAATTTATTGAACTTGCCGCTATAATTTTTTAATTTATTTAAAATAATCTGACAAACCATACTTTTCATTTTATTCCCATAAATCATCGAATCTATTTTTTCCATTTTGTTTCTATTTTGATGTTTGAATATGTTAGAGCAGCATAGTATTTTATTATTATTATTGATCAAAAACTACTTTTGTAAGTAATCTTTACTAAAATGTTTCTAACTTCCCTGTATGAATTTTTTTTTCAATTAATTGAAATTATTCAAAATTCTACATTCATCATCCTTTTCATAAAACCAAAATAACATTGGTTCATTATTAAATATTAGTGTGTGTTTTTAAATTTGGTTCCCACATTGTGAGCTATTAGGAATTTTGGGGATGGGTACAGATCTGGTATCCTTACTAGGAAGGATGAGCTATCACTTGGCTGATCTTAAGCACAAAATTTTATGATATTGTAACTAAGTATTATTATTTCTTCTAATTATTTATCAATTTTTTTTGTGATAATTATTTGAGGACATTTTTCTAAAAAATTAAAATATATGGAGAATTAAATCATCTTTTTTTCATAAAACAAAACCCATATCTTATTACCCAGTGAATTTTCTCTATGTTGTGGTTATTCAGTGTCCTCTATTGTTATAATTTTCCTCTCTATCATTTTCAGGTGATATTTTTTTCCTAAATTTCTAGTAGTTATTCTATATATCTATAATTCTCCCACTTTTCTGAGTTTTAGTGACAATATATTTATGGTTTCATTTTTTATAGTTGATAACCGCATATTTTCATTTTTGCATTTTTTGGTGTTTTTAATAATATTAGTTTATTGTAATGCCAAAAAATATGGTTGAAAGTATGTTTTACCAAGACTAATATTAATTATAATTGAAAAAATATTGTTAATAAATAATTTATTTTTGAATGAAATTATTACCCCTTTGTCCAACCTGACATATCAATCATGAAAAACATCAAAATATTTTTGGTAAAAGTGAACCATAAGATCGGGGTGAGCTCAGATACTAATAAAGGGTTACCATACAATGGAATAAATGAGTAAATATGGCACAGAAAAATATATAAATCTAAATAACTAAAACATATTCTATTTAACACAATCTTTAGTACAAAATGGTAGGAATAAATATTGATCAAATAATGAAATATTAATAATCACATGAGAATAAAACATAAAAATTGATATTATACTTATGGAATAATCATATGGAATATATATAACTGGTCACATAATTTTGTAATTCATAATACCAAATGTCAAAAAAATACTATTAAGGCCTCAGCCTATGATTCTACACAAATATATAAGGAATGAGCCAAGATCTAGATTAGTTTGTCTCACAAGACCTACCGATGCATTGAGGGACTATAGTGAGACACACTAGTCACTTACTAAGTAAAATGGATTACTCATATGAAATGGTTGAAACGTATTCAAAATATACATTCATATTGGAACTATCTTATGAAATTTTATTAACTTTTCTTAATTAATAATCATATCCATAAACTATCATATGTAATGTAGTGAATGATATACAAATAATACATTCCCAATCAAATTGATCATAAACACTTCAATAAAATATGGTTGATAGTATAATTAGAGTAAATTCTCAATATTATATTCAATAAAGGATGTTCATATAGATGAAAATATATTAAATATATTACTTGAATATTTCTTTTGGAAAATACATTTTATTTTAAAATAATTTTTATAATATAAAACCTGCACACATAATAAAGAAATAATATTATTTAAAAATAACTAGGAAATTATTTAAACAAATATTAAAATAATTATGAATTCATTATGGGGTTAAATTCCATTCATGCCATATATTTTAAAAAATGAATTCTTTTTCACTTTTATAGGAAATGTAATAAAGTACATTGTTTTGAAAAAACGACTGGAAGATTACTTTTAAAACATTTTTAAAAAAGGAAAAAGTGGTAAAATGAATTTAAAAAATCATTATAAAATATAGAAAAAACAATTATTTTTTTTAGAAAACATGTACATGGGGAGAAATATTCCCCAGTGGATACTTAAATAAAACTCCCCAAATAAAGATGAGATTGTGAAATAAACCCTTACCTTAGGTGCAGTTTCTTTTATACGTGTTTGAACATCCAATATATTTATTTCATAAATATTATTAACTATTAAAATAATAATATTAATATTTATGATATCATATATATTCCCCTTATAACATTTTACCTCTTGTATCTTAATAATATTTTATTCATTTCAATGTTTCAGGTGTTAATTTCAATGTTTTATCATGATTTTTATCTTAAATTCCCCAATTCTATTGAATAGGATATAGATAAAACATATAGAGAATAATATTAATTTCATAAATATCATATTAAATCATTAAATACATTTTTATAACCATTATTGAATGTATAAAAAATAAAATGAATCACATTGCTTCCTGGGGATGGTAAGCCGCATGTACGCCCGAGTGATGATATAATTTATAAATGGTCAAAAGAATAAGAAAGTGGATAGTATATTAATTTTAAAGAATAAATATCAGGTAATAATTTTCATATATATATATCTGTGTGTGTGTGTATTATTTCCATTATTATAATCATCCTAGTAAATTTGTGATGAAAAAAATTACACTTCTACGTGGAGACGACATGCCGCACATACACACATGTAGTGATTTTTTATTTCATAGGATAGATAAAAGATATAATATTGTTTTTTTAAATAATCATAAAATCTCAGTATATAGATGATGGTGGAGTTATTATTTTAGGATGGAAACAACACATAGAGAGGAAGTAGAAGAAGAAATTAATTTAAATGAGTTGGTAAAAATAAATACCTATTTTCAGTAGACATCCTTTAGATCACTTCTTAAGGGATACATAATTGGATTTTTTGAAAAAAAAGGACCTCCAGATCAAGGATATGGATTTTTAGAGGGTAAGTTGGTAAGGATTGGTCGAGATATACGTCTTAAGGTGTTCTAAAGAGGTGAGGGATGAGGTTCCCATTTATAATTGTGGTCAGAGGCACTCTAGGTGTAAGAACCCATACCTTCTTAATATGTATGTTTTCTTTCTTCTAGTCCTTTTTGAGAAAAAGGGAAATTTATAGAAATTTTTTAAGTATACACTGTGTACTTTTTGAGTACACGTCGTGTACTCAGTTACCACAGGTAGCCATGTGTTGGTCGTGTGATGGCCACGCACACGACCATGTGGGGGTGACCTGGAGACCGCCTAATGCGGGGTACGGAAATGGGATGTACACGTTGTGTACTTCCAAAGTACATGCCATGTATTTTCATTTTTTTTCATTAAACGGATTTGGGTAACATCAAATTGGAAGAAAGCTCTTATTCTCCGCCAAAATCAACCGAGAGAATCCGTACGATGCGAACCTTCACCGAGCCCCCTATCGAGCATCGATTCTTTGAATCGAACTCTGTCGGTTGCGTTGGAATTACATCAGTGAGTTCTCTCTTCTTCTTAAACACCATCTTCTGATTTCTCCTCTCTCGCGAGATATTGTGGGTTGAATTTTTTAGACTTTTTTGTAGATCTACTGTGTTATAGGCTGATCCAAGGGCTGACGTCGGAGTATAACGATCTGAAAATGCTGAGGTAGGTGGTTTGTGCCTTTCTATTGAATTTCGTTGAGTTATATGTGAAAAAACCACCAATACCCATGAACGGGGTATTACGCGTTTACCGTTTTGGCCTTATTGTTTTCTTTCTATGCTTGTATGCTTGATTCGATGATAACTGATGTGAATAGGGTTAATTGTTATGCTTTGGAAGTTTTTCCCATGAATGATTCCCTGTTTTGAACGTTGGGTTTAGTTTTCCTGTAAGGCTGTTGTTTACTTTCCTATGACTAGTTTTAGGATGGTGTGATTGTTCTGATATGATGATATGTTGTAGACTGCTAGCCAAGTAGTTCTTGAGGTTTACTTTGGCCGATACGCATTGCTATACCTACTTGACTTACACAGGTCTGTGAGAACCTAATGTAGTAGACTATAGGGAGAATGGACGTAAGGGCTTCTCCAGAGTGTTTGTTTTACTTACGATGCAAGACCATAGGTGTAATTGACTTAAGTGCTTCCTCAGAGTGTATGTAGTTCCTCGATGCGGGCCATAGAGGGAATGTGATGTAAGTGCTTCCCTAGAGCACCTTTTGTTACGATATGAGACTATAGGAGGAATTGACAGTGAGTTCTTCCTCAGAGAGTATATGCTTAAGTTGAACGAGAGGGGTTAGACTGACTGTACTTCCCAGATGGTTTCTTGTACCTTTTAGGTAGGACCAGAGGGGATAGGTTGTGAGTACTTTCCAGAGAGTTTCCCGTGGTGTTATATGTTTGCTTACGTTTCTAGGTAAGAACAGAGGGGATAGGCTATGGGTACTTCCCAGAGGGTTACCTTTTGTGATTATCTGCTTTGATTAGCTTTTTATTGATATTTGAAACTATGGATTGTTACTGTTGAGTACTTCCTTGTTTACTGCTTTCTGTACCTTACTTTACATATATTCACTGACTGTTAGGAACAGATCTTGTGGTGGTTGCCTACTGGTATTTAGTCTCACACCCTATTTGGGCCATGTTTTTGGTCCCAAATAGATTATATTGTTGTAGGTGTAGATAAGAGAAAGCGCCCTTCTACTTTAGGTAATTGATTTACTGTGGAGATGGAGAGAGTGGGACCAAGCAATGGCTTGTGATGCTGAGGATTTGTTTACTTGCTTTCTTTTGTACTTGGGTTTCATACTATTTTATTCCAGCATTGTGATTTGTTTGGCTGCTTTCCTAGGCATATATATCATGTATCATTCATATATATATGTGCATTCCAGTGTATTATTTTCCAGTCTTCTGCTGTTTACTTTTAAATGGATCATTCTTACTTCCTCTTTTTCTATTTCTTTCTCCCACTATATTACTCCGCCAATGAGGGCATAGTTTCCCCACTATCACACCCAAGGCCCTTGCTGCTAGTCAACAACCTCTGGCATTCGGGGAAATGCATTTGAGGCCATGTGACTAACCGGGTACGGGGCACCTCTGGGTGGCTTCCGAAACCGGGACGTTACAAATTGGTATCAGATGGTTTTCTTTTCTCTTGACTTACTATTTAAAGCCTATAGTCAAGGATAGGATGGAATAGGTATTTGGTAATAAGTTGTGCTTGGGAATAGCTAACTCGTGTATAGGGAAAATCCAATCTACCTCGTTATGGTAGTTTTTCTGGTTTCGCAATTATTATAGTTGATTTTAATTCACCATTGGATAATTCACATGTTTTGTGATGTTATTATTGACATAATTTAGGTTCTATTTATATTGAAACCCGATGAGATGAGGGTATGCCATCTCATTCATCATTTAGGCACTTTCTAGAAATCACATGTCATGCCTTCTTTCCAGGCCATATAGGGTGCATTAGCGATTTCATGTTATTGTGATAGATGTTTTGCTAGAGATGCATGATGTTTTAATAGTTGTCTTGATAAAATACCTTGTTATTTTATTGGGTATCTTTTGTGTAATTTTTTGTTTGAATGAATGCCAAACTTTGGTTCTTGAGGTGTTATGAGCCCTCATGAATCGAAATTTGGTGGATATTTGATTTGTTTACCTTGTTATGACATGTTTAAGATGCCAATATTTGATTCGTGGGGAGTATGGACCCTCACGGATTGGAATTTGGCACTTTAATGTTCATTTCAGTGTTTTTTTGGGCTCCGAAGTAGTTTCTGAGGCTTACTGTTTGGAAAACTCCAGAATACATGCCGTGTAGTTTTGAATACACACCATGTGTTCTTTTGTTCGGGAAGATACTATTTTTCTTAATTACACGCTGGGTACTATATGTATATGCCGTGTAGTCTATAACTGTGTCTTAGACTGTGTGGGTGGGGTCACGAGGTTTGGAATCTTTGGTAAGACACTCCATGTAGAGGATGTAAACATCGTGTCATAGGACCATGAAACTAGTCGTGTTAGTAACAACACAGCTCGGAAAAATCTTCTTAGTACACGCCTTGTTTTTCTAGAACATATCGTTCGGTGTAACCCAGGTACCCGGCTGTGTAACTAACAACGCGGGTCATTGTTATCCTTTTGTGTACACGCCATGTCCACCTGGAACACACTGTGTAGTGTGAGCCGTGTAACCACCTGTGTATCTAACAACACGGGTCGGTGAGGTTCGTCTAGTACACGTCGTGTTTGGTACTAACACGCCTTGTAGTCTTGTTCTAAGGATAACTGTGTGGATTATCTCTGTAGAAGGAATCAGGCAGGGGAAGAGGATTCCAGTACACATCGTGTGTTAGGTGAACATGCCAGGTGTATGGGGTGTTACAGGACTAGTTCTAGCAGGAGTACACTCCCATGTGAATGGCTGAAGGGAACACGTCGTGTAGGTGTTATACACGCCGTGTAGTCATGTTTTGTAAAATTGAATTCATTCATTCTCATGTTCCCTTCTTATGTTTTCAGTTTTTGTCCTTGATAATCTTGATCTAAGGTGTGCGTTTGAACTTGCATATTCATGCCACCGAGACGTCCTCCGGTTGTATGCCAGTTGCAGGGTAGTGACCAAACACCGAATATGGCTGATCAGGGACTACCAGTAGATCCTCCCATTATGCCAATCTTGGCACCAGTCGTTATACCATACATAGGTGCTGATGTATAGTTCATGGAAGGCTTTATGAGGATGATGTAGACCTTTTAGGGAGCACCGCCTCCTGCCCTGTTGATGGCAGAATTGACACGAGTCTTTCAGCAGCAGCATCCTTCCACTTTCTCTGGGGATGGAGGACCCCTGGCTGCAGAGTCATGGCCAGAATCCATGAAAATGATCTTTGAACATCTAGAGATGCCTCCAAAGAGGTGGTCTAATCTTGATACATAGATGCTTCGGGATTCCTCCAAGAGATGGTGGGATTTGATCACACAGGTGGGACACCAGTAGGTTATGACATGGGAGGAGTTCCAGCATATCTTCTATGACTACTTCTACCTGGAGACTTTGAGGGAAAATCGAGCCCGAGAATTCATGAGTTTGGACCAGGTTACTCTTTTGGTTATGGAGTATTCCTCTCCCTTTACCGAGCTGCATCATTTCATGCTTATTCCAATAGGTGATTAGTTATTCCTGGAAAGGAAGTTTGAGGATGGTCTAAGGCATGACATCTGATCTACGGTGAATATCTTCAGGTGGACCTCTATCACTTCCATAGTCAACCAGGAGCTAATCATGGAGCGCAATTTGATGGAGTCTGCAGTTGTGCGCCAAGTTGTTCGACATCTGGAGTTAGTATTCCTCCTATTAGCAGCAGGAAGCACCATAGGGAGTCTACATGCGGATATCCAAGGAGGTGAGATTCTTCTTCTTGTAGTCTGGTGGTGTGATACCAGTACAAGAAGAGCGGGCATACGAGGCCACACTACCCAAGAGACCCAGTGGAGTGCCGATATTGTGGAAAGATGGGTCATCTTTAGATATTATGTCAGATCTTCTCACCAACATCTGGTGATATGGGTTCTTCTATGACTCCTTGTTCAGGAGCATCACCACATGTTTCTCACTAGTCTGAGAACTGGAGTTCTTCCAACTGTTCAAGTTGAGGTGGAGGTCATGGCCATGGTAGCCAGTTGCCAGGCTTCCAGCGACAGTAGGGTGGATCAGCTCAGAGTGGTCAGGTAAGGTCACAGGTCTACGGTATAGGCCAAATTTTTGCAGTGGAGAAGACCTAACAAGAGTAGGATCCTGGACCCTCTACAGTGCGAGGTACGATCTTAGTATCCTCGGTTTTATATTCTTCTCTTTTTGATATAGGGGCTTCCCATAGCTTTATATTTATTGAGGTTGTGGAGAGCCATGGGCTCTTCATCTTTTCTTATGCTAATATCTTGACACTAGAAACCCCGTTGGGAACTAGAACGGAAAGTGTACGTCAGTGCAAGGAGTGTCCCCTAGAGGTTGTGGGTGTCACTTTTTATGGGACCTCAATGTCCTAGAGATGACAGGCTATGATTTCATTCTCGAAATGAATTCGCTAGTTGACTTCTTGGCAGTTATTTACTATTATCACCACAGGGTGAGTTTCATATCACCAGAGGGTGGATCTTTTCTTCATAAGGGATAATGGGATTTTTAGGCGAGTAGAGCGGGACCTGAGCATTAGGGGTTGTGAGGAGTTATAGCCCAAATTGATAGTCTTTATTTGGATTACCAGGGGACTTCACAGATGGACTTTATTCTAGTAGTGGATATTTTCAGGGATGTCTTTCCAGATGACATTTCAGTTTTGCCTCCAGAGCATGAGGTAGAATTTTCTATTGAGCTTGTTCCAGTAGCGGCATCAGTGTCCATTCCTCCTTACAGGATAAATACACAAGAGTTACATGAGCTCAAGAAGTGGTTGAGGAGTTGCAGGCAAAGGGTTTCATCCGACCTAGTACTTCTCCTTAGGGTCCGCCTGTCCTTTTTGCGAAGAAGGCGGATGGTACCCTCAGGCTTTGTGTGGATTATCAGAAGTTGAACTATTTGATGGTCAAGAACCGATATCCACTATTGAGGATTGATTATATCTTTGATTAGCTTTGAGGATCCCAGGTCTTCTCGAAGATCAACTTTAGGTCTCGTATGGTTATGTCATTCGGTCTCACGAACACGCCTGTAATTTTCATGGAACTGATGAACCAAGTGTTCCATCCATACTTGGATTCCTTTATGGTGGTTTTAGTGGATGATATCTTGGTTTACTCTCACACTCGACATAACCATGCCACCCATCTTCAGATTGTTTTGAGTACACTGATATAGAATCAGTTATATGTTAAGCTCTAAAAATGTCACGTTTGGATAGACCAGATTCACTTCTAGGGTCATGTTATCTCAGAGATAAGAGTATCAGTAGACCCAGAGAAAGTGAGAGCAGTAATTTCATGGGAGCAGATGAAGATCATCTTTGAGGTGCAGATTTATCTAGGGATGGATGGATACTATTGAAATTTCATATAGGACATTTCACACTTAGCAGCACCACTGATGGGTTTGAAAAATAAGGGTGCAAGGTTCTTGTGGTCAGATTCTTGTGAGTCATCATTTCAAGAGCTGAAAGGGAGGTAGACTTCATCACTTATACTAGTATTTCCAGAGCCGGTCAAGAGCTATACTGTGTAATGTGATGCTTCAGGTATCAGGCTGGGAGCTGTGATTATGCAGGGAGAAGGAGTCGTTGCGTACGGGTCTCAGCAGTTGAGGCCACATGAGAGGAATTACCCGACACATAATCTTGAGTTGGCTGCATTTGTTCATTCCATATGTTGTTGGAGAAATTATCTTTTTATGAGAGAATTTTGTGGTTTTCACCGAACACAAGAGTCTCAAGTACATCTTCACTCAGGGTGATATAAATTTGAGACACCAAAGGTGGGTTGAGTACCTTCAGTATTTTGACCTTGATCTTGCCTATACGCCTGGGAAAGGCAATGCAGTGGCTGATGTGTTGAGCAGGAGGACTCAGATACATGCAGTTTAGGAGGACAGTAGTGAGTTGAATCTTATGGCTATGTTTTTTGAGATGCATTTGGAGGTGCACGACAGACAGGGGCAGAAGTTTCTTTCTTCTGTGGTTGTTACTTCTACTCTTCTTGATCGAGTGTGTGTGAGGCAGCTATCAGACTCAGAAGGCCTAGTCCTATGGGAGAGTGTGTTAGGAGAGGACTCTTTTATTAGATAGACCATAGACAAGGATGAGATCTTGTGTCTTTAGGGGTGCGTATTGGTGCCAATAGACATACACGAGGAGCTTATACAGGACTTTCATTCCTCAGTTTGGGCCGTTCATCCTCTTGTCACCAAGATTTATTGTGATCTACACCATCAGTATTGGTGGCCATCTATGAAGAGAGATGTTGTTGGTTTCGTCATGAGGTGTTCCACCGGACAGTAGGTGGAGGCGGAGCATCAGTACCCATCAGGGCTTTTATAGTAGTTACCCGTTCCTGAGTAGAAGTGGAATGATTTCATGATGGATTTCGTGACAGGTTTACCGAGGTCACCTCAAGGGAATGATGCAGTTTGGGTTTTCATTGACAGACTAATGATGGTTTCTCACTTCTTGATGATCAAGGAGACCTTCAGTGTTGATGATCTGGGGCGGTTGTACATCCGAGAGATTGTATGTCTAAATGGAGTTACACACTTCATTGTTTCAGACAGAGTTGCACATTTTACTTCTTGGGTCTGGTAGGAGCTTCAGAAGGCTTTGGGTACACAGGTACTTTTGAGTATAGCTTTCCACCCCCAGACAGAAGGACAGTCCGAGCATACGATATAGGTGCTTGAGGACATGCATCGAGCATGTATTCTGAATTTTGGAGGTTCTTGGGAGAATCACATACCTCTTGTGGAATTTTCCTACAACAATAGTTTTCAAGAAACTCTTCATATGTAACCTTATGAGGCTTTGTACGGTAGTCCATGTCGACCACCCTTATGTTGGCTGGAGGCAGGAGAGGCAGCTTTATTGGGACCTCGTCTTGTTCAGGAGACCACAAAGTAGATTGAGTTGATTCAGAAGAGGATGGCTACTGCGCAGTCTCGATAGAAGTCTTATGCTGATCAATGGAGATAACCTCTGGAGTTCGAGGTCGGGGATCAGGTTTTCCTACGTGTCACACCAAGGTTGGGACATAAGAGGATTATGAGATAGGGTAAGCTTTCACTGAGGTATGTCGGGCCATTTGAGGTGTTAGAGAGAGTTGGTCTGGTTGCCTATCGGTTGCAGTTACCTCAGAGGTACCGGTCTATTCATGACGTCTTCCATGTTTCTCGGCTTCCACGTTACTTCTCAGACTCGTCTCATGTCTTCCAACTCGATGAGGTTGAGTTAGAAGTTGATGCATCATTTGACGAGCATCCTATCCAGATTGTTGATCAAAGTATAAAGGTTCTTTGTAGTCGGTCTGTTCCTCTGCTACGGGTGCATTGGCAGCATGGGTGAGTACAGAATGAGACGTGGGAGCGGGAGGCAGACGTACTATCGCAGTGGTCGGAGCGGTTCGGGGTTTCTTCTTCTACACCGCCTTAATAGGGAAATTCTGGGACAAATTTCTTTAAGGGGGGAAGCTTTTAAGAACTCAGACCTTCTTTTCAAGTATGCTTTCTTTCTTTTGGTCGTTTTTGAGAAAAAAGTGGAATTTCTAGAAATTTTCAAAGTACACACCATGTACTTTCTGAGTACACGTCGTGTACTCAGTTACCATAGGTAGCCGTGTGCTGGTCGTGTGATGGACACACACACAGCCATGTGGGGGTGACCTGGAGGCTGCCTAATGCGGGGTATAGAAATGGAAAGTACATGTCGTGTACTTCCAAAATACACGCCATGTATTTCCTTTTTTTATTAAATGGACCGGGGTCGTGTCTAATTGGTAGAAAGCTCTTCTTCTCTGCCAATCTCAAACGAGAGCATCTATACAGCATGGATCTTTGTTGAGCCCCCGATCGAGCATCCGTTCTCTGAATCAAACTCTGTCGGTTGCATTGGAATTACATCGGTGAGTTCTCTCTTCTTCTTAAACACCATCTTCTGATATCTCCTCTCTCATGAGATATTT
The DNA here is from genome assembly GCA_963277665.1 of Viscum album. Lineage (NCBI taxonomy): Eukaryota > Viridiplantae > Streptophyta > Magnoliopsida > Santalales > Viscaceae > Viscum > Viscum album. The sequence goes on from CAUJRU010003182.1 coordinate 19,906, forward strand.
TGGGTTGAATGTTATAGACGTTTTTGTAGATCTACCGCGTTCTAGGTCGATCCAAGGGCCGACACCGGAGTATAATGATCCTATAATGCCAAGGTAGGTGGTTTGTGACTTTCTGTTGAAATTCTTTGAGTTATATATCCAAAAACCGCCAATACCCATGAACAAGGTATTGCACGTTTACCGTTTTATCCTTAATGTTTTCCTGCTATGATTTTATGATTAAGTTGATGATAACTGTTGTGAATTAGGTTACTTGATATGATTTGGAAGTTTTTTCCCATGCATGATTGCTTGTTTTGACCATTGGGTCTAGTTTTCCTGTTATGATTCTATTTACTTTCCTATGCCTAGTTGTAGGACGGTGTGATAGTTCGGATATGCTGATATGTTGTAGACTTCTAGACAAATAGTTCTTGAGGTTTACTTTGGCCGATACACATTTCTGTACCTACTTGACTTACACAGGGTAGTGAGAACCTAGTGTACTAGGCCATATGAAGAATGGACGTAAGGGATTCTCTAGAGTGTCTGTTTTACTTACGATACAAGACCATAGGGGGAATTGATGTAAGTGCTTTCCCAGAGTTCTTGTAGTTCCTCAACAAGGGCCATCGAGGGAATGTGACGTAAGTGCTTCCCTAGAGTGGCTTTAGTTACGATATGAGACTATAGAAGGAATTTACGGCGAGTGCTTCCTCAAAGAATCTAAGCTTAAGAAAAACCAGAGGGGTTAGACTAAGTGTACTAACAAGAGGGTTACTTGTACTCTTTAGATAGAACCAAAGGGGATAGGTTGTGAGTACTTCCCAGAGGGTTACCTATTATGATATCCATTTTCTTATGTTGCTAGGTAGGACCAGAGGGGATAGGCTGTGGGTACTTCCTGGAGGGTTACCTTTTTTGATTATCTACTTTGATTAGTTGCTTCTTGATATTTGAAATTGTGGATTGTTTCTTCTGAGTAATTCCTTGTTTAGTGCTTTTTGTACCATACCTGCCATATATTCACTGACTGTTAGGCACAGATCTTGTCGTGGTTGCCTACTGGGATTTAGTTTCATGCCCTACTTGGGCCATGCTTTTGGGCCCAAATAGATTATATTGCTGTAGGTATAGATAAGGGCATGTGTCCTTAAACTTCTGGTACTCAATTTTCTGTGGAGCTGGAGAGCATGGGACCAAGCTTTGGCTTGTGATGTTGATAGGTTGTTTACTTGATTTCTTTTGTACTTGGGTTTAGTATTGTTGTATTCCAGCATTGTTATTTATTTGGCTACTTTCCTAAAAATATGTATCATGCATCATTCATATATATGTGTGTGCTCGAGTTTATTATTTTCCAATCTTATGTTGTTTACTTTTGTATGTATTATTCCTGCTTTCGCTCTTGCTATTAATTTCTTCTGTTGTGTTACTCTTCCAATGAGGGCATAGTTTCCCCACTATCACACCCAAGGCCCTCGCTGCTAGTCGGCAGCCTCTAGTGTTCAGGGAAATTCTCTTGAGGCCATGTCACCAACCGGGTACGGGGAACCTCTAGGTGGCTTTCGGAACCGAGATGTTACACTAGGAAACTCATAATATATTAAAATATAATTAAGTCTATTCTAGAGTAAAAGACTTAAAAATGCATATAAAGTACAAGGGATTAATTTTTATAAAATATACAATCCTATTTGAACTTCTTCAATACTACTATGATTTTATTTTATTTAATAAAATAATATATTGATGAAATATCATTATTATCAAATTTAATACTATTCATCACTATGATTTTAAAAACATCAAAACAAATATTTAAATTCAAAAAAACATTATTTTATCTTATAAATTTCATAATAATATAGATAACTGAATGATAATATTAATTATGTCAACTTATATTTATTTTAACATTTTAATATCATTTATTGGTTTTTTCAGTTAATTTGATAATTAATTCATCATCATTGAATAATAATTTAAGGTATTTAGTTCTTCCATAAAAATTGATAATAAATTGACATGATCTACATTAATTTCCTAGATTTCATAATAATATTTATGGTTGAACATGTCTTCTTAAAAATCATATATTAAAATATTTTTAGTTAATAAAATCAAAATGTGAACAGTTTGAATTACTTTTAAATAAAATACAATAAGGGACTTAATGTCAACCAAATGGATTAAAAAGGTCCTAAATTTAAATCGATGATGATTATGCTAGAAACATACTCATATAATAATATTTAATAATGTTATGGTAATTTAATGGTTGTTTTAATTTTAAAAAAAAAATTATTTTATTGATTTTTCTTCTACTTGCATAAGCACTGCGTCAGCATAGCATAAGCATTAAAATTAATTTATTCATTTATTAAAATTCAAAATAAATTAACAGAATAAAAATAAATAAATTAGGGTCATGATATAATTTTATATTTTTTCATTATTTACATTTTATCACATCCATTTCAAAATATATATTTAATCTGTTAATTTGACTTTTCTTACCTTCCGCAGCCATTGCACAAAAATTTGAATAATATTGTTGTTATATATGTAAAACATTCAAAAATACGTATCCAAATAATCATTTGTGAGTTATATTTTTAAAATAACTTGTGAAAAGGCTTCTTACCTATCAAATACTATCTATAAGGAAACGAATTGGAATTTTCCAATGCTGCGAAGTCACTACGTTGACACTAAAAATAAATTTTATAATTATCCTGAAATAAAATATAAATAATATTTTTCATATTTTTATTATTATATTTGTATTATATTATCATAAATTTGTCTTTACATAATTTTAATAATTTTTTATATGATAGTTATTTTTTGATGATATCAGAAAAATACCATATTTCATAAAAAACCTATCATTTTTACAATTCCCTAAAATTTTAACTGTTTCAGAGAATTATCAAAATTTAACAACAGATTAATTTTTATTTTATGATTTAAAAAATAATTTCATTTTTCATTATAAATTTTATAAAAGTATAGTAAACTAATAATATTTATTTTCACATAGAAATAAATAAAATTGCTTTTTGATTAAAAGTTATGTTTGAATTAAAAAATAACTTTAATAAAAATCATGTGTTTATTTCATAAGAATAAATAAATTTGAATATATATTTCATATTATATTTATTCATATTTACACCATTCAAATTAATTTATAGTTTATAATGGACATTTCAAAATAATATTTAATATTATATCATGACTTTATTCTTGTTTTTTCATTCAACATAAGATATCGAAGAGATTAACCATAAGAAGAGACATACAATAAAATACTAGGGTGTTACTTTATTACAAACAAATCACAGATTAACTCATGAAGATGTATGGATTAAATAATAAAACATATGCTTCTATTTAAAAATAATCAAGTGGGATGTTTAATGTCACAAATAGTGGAATAAATATGATTTTTGAAATAATGGTGCAGACCAATAAAAACACCTACAACCAAAATCAAGAAGATTCACATTGGGAAAGCATAATTTACCTGAAATCCCCTTGGTTAGTCCCATTACTTTGTAGAGTATGAGAAAACATGTCACTTATTTGTGGATTTGTAGTAATATCCTAATATACAGTCATAATATTAATCCTATAATTCAAAATGGATTTAGTTCATAGGAAAATTCAAAAGAATAAACCATACGAGCTTAAATGGATTAATATGAGAGCTCTCCATTTTTTAAGTAAAATGGAATATCTTTATATGAATGATTCATTCGGAGATGAAAAAATCATGTAAGAGAGAAATTATTTTCGATCTCCTTCCAGATAAAAATCATACATGGTAGACATAATTTAAAGTGGAATTGAGCACTTACATAGATAAAAACATTTTAAAAAAATTATATCAGAATTAGAATCCCAAAAACCATTTAAATTGAATAGATGTTAGGTGAATTAGTTTCTTAATCACTTTTTGAAGGAACAAATAGTGTATTCCAATGTCCTTCGAACAGAATATTAATAGAGAAACTACCATGTTGTCTCTTTTCTACGAACTAGTTTGGACACTTAATGTTTAAGTTTATAATTAAATTAAATTAACATGGGGTAAATAATTGAAATTAGTGTATAATATGAGAGTTAGGGAGATTATGAAGAATTTTATGATGTAAATAATATTTTTTTACTTTTTTGTTTATGATTATGGATGAAAAATAAATTAAAAAATTTTATCAATTTTTGAGACTTCATTGAACCCACTAAATATTATATTAACCAATTTTAGTGTGAAGTATTAAATAAATTTTATTTCAGACCATTGAATTTCCTTTTAATTAAAATAAAAATGGTGAATGAAAATGATAAGAAAATAAATATTGATTTTAAACATCTACATATGTAGAAAAACCATTGTGATTAATTTATATCTCATGGAATCTCACCAAAAAATATTTATATTTCTCTAATGAAATAGATTAAAATAATAATATTGGAAATTATTTATGAGTCTTCCAAAATTAAAAAATAATAGTTTTTTGTCTATTAGAAATAAAATAAAAGATAAATCAACCATAGATTAATATTCCAAATCTATTCTTATGTGAAAAAACCACTGTAATTAGTCTTGATGGATAACTATTAACATATGATGGATTAATTATGGTTCTATATGTTTTCATATAATAAGTGGTTTACACTATCATGGATGGGGAAAACATAATATGAGAAAATTTAAAATTGGATAGAATGATTTGGGGAATTCAAAACATTGGTGAAGAATGAGAAGATGATAAATCTGGATCATTTAGAAAGACTCAATGAATTATAGAAAACAACATTGGAATAGTAATACCTGGGAGGGAGATTTTGTAAGGTGAAACATGTTAAAACTATCATAATAGAAAAATCTATTATACTCCCAAACCTATATCTATAATTTTTTATTGTGTTAAAATGCAATTCATCTGAAAATGAGGAAACATCACTATCTATGTGTAGAGGAGTTTTTTAGACAAAAAAATTATGTTTTTTCTTTTGTTTTTTATAGTATTTTTATCATTTATAGACTTCATTTTATAATAGAAGTTCCACTAAGATTATGGATTTCTTTCATGTTTTTTCAATTCTAATTTGAAGAGTATTATTGGTTTTAAATGTAAAAGTTTGAGGTTTTAGTGAACTAATTTGTGATGGTTTCAAAATATAATAGGATGATAAGATGTTTAATAAAATAATCATTTCAGGGGATAATTAGTATATTCTGATGAATGATTTTTAGGATGTAAGAATATATTCACAATAGAATGATGTAATTTAGGATTACTATATGATTTTAGTGCCTTGTGGATATTATTATTTTATTAGAGGGTGATCAGGAAGATAAATAAGACAATGTGTGTATTACTCATTAAGGCCAAGAACATCACTTTAGGGGGGAGAATAGTGGTGCACTATTAGCCAAATGGGTGATATGAGCACCAATATTTGAGATATTCAAATTTTTATATTTCAAGATAATGTTAAAAAATTATAGGTTTAATATTTTCTAACCATAGGAAGAAAATGATTTAAGTCAGATATGTTATAGGTATTGAATGAAGAATTATAATTAGGTTGATCTGATTTCAGGGAAAAACTAAAAGAAATAGAAAAATGATACATATAGATGTTCATTCCTAATAACATTTTGTTCCACATCATATAATCATTATTAAGTAACAAATATTTTGATAATCATGATTTGTACATTACAATTTCATGAAGGAATAATTATTAATTATGAAGATTAATATTTAATTCTTGATTTTGATAACATAGATTCTTCTTTGGGGTCTGATTAAGTTAATACCTATTATATTTGGAAGATATTAATGGTGTTTGACTGATTAATTGACCTAAATGAAATTCTAAATCGATTCTCAAGCTCCATGGTTTTAAATTGTTGAATCAAACTAGATATATTGGAGTCTTTAATTCAACAAATTTTTTATGAGTTTACATAGTTATTGAGCAGGTACAACAATCGAGACATGAAACTACATGATTTAGATTATATTTGGGGTTTATGAAAGCAATTTATGAGTTAAGGAGGAAATATGTTGCAAAATAGAGAGATACATATTTCTAAATGTATATGATTTTGAAAGGAAAGATTGAGAGAATAATATTCACATTGATTAAAAAGTTTTAGAGGAGAGTCCAAATATTATGCATTAAGGGAAATTGTATGATCAGCTTATTAGGATAAATAAATCTAATATTCAATTTTGGGTAAAATATGATTATTTTCTATGAAAATGTAATTGATAATTTATTACATTATAAAGAATGTTACTTGGATATCATGATAACAATAAAGAGTAGGTTTATGAAATAGGGACAATATTGAGTTAATAATGATGATGAGAAATTATCCACATCCAAATAGGATGTTAATAATGATTTCCTAATGAAATCACATTAATAAAATGAAAAATATTTTTTCCCTCTAATGAAAAAAATAATACTTAAATGTGATTTTAAATCAATAAGAATGTTTTATGATAAATGATTATGGTATTGTGGGATCTTTAAGAATTGAAATTATAATTTCTAGTTCAACATGTATATCCCATGTCAAAGGAATTATTTTTGGGAGAGAATTCCAAATATAAATAGAAAAAACATTATAAAGAGGGAAAAGATTCAATAGAAAATAATTATGATGCTAAAAACACTTCAGTATGGAATTAACTTTCCAACCTATAAGCAACTCTCAAGACGTGTGATAAGAAAATAATTATGATGATAAAAAAACTTCAGTATGGAATTAACTTTCCTACCTATAAGCAACCCTCAAGACATGTGATAAACCAGGAAACATTTTGGAAATGTTTATATCTACATTACAAGGAAAAAAATTCATTTTCGATATTGTAAAGGATATAAGAAAACTATATGTTTCCTAAAATTCATTTCTTGTTTAATGTTCCCTAAAACATATATGGTGTTGTAATTCAATTATTATCAATAGTGGATACAACTCGTTTATCAATGGTGATCATAATATTTGTAAAAAATAGATGAAAAAATTAGAGGAGTTGTTACCTTTAGAAATGATAGATCCTTAAAAATAAATGGAACTAGAAGAAAATCCCAAAGATACATGAATTTAAATTATAATGAAGTTCTATTTTTTATATACAAACTTACAATATGATATTATTATGTCATATGTTTTTTTATGGAAATTAAGTTGTATTATTAATATTTTTTGTGTTATAAGGTTCTTTTTGAAAGTAAAAACTATATATTATGGTGTAAAATTCAACGTAAATTGGTTTTAGATTTTTAATATGTGTATCTCATCTTATTAAAGTGATATATGTGGAAATAAGTGTTGGAATATAATTCATGTTCATATTGACCCACAAATTATGAAAAAAATCCCAAAGGATGAAGTAGTGAAATAATTACCACCACTGAAAATAGAATAAAAATATTTTTTAAAGCATATTATAAAGAATTTATAGACAAATAAATACATAATAAGGTATAAATTTAATCAACCAATACTCTTAAATATATTCATTTAAATACATGAGGTTTGATTAGATATCGATCCACATAGGGTTTGTAACACCCCAAAAATTCTAAAAGAATATCATTCTAATAAGTAGCATGTATAAAACACAACAACAAGAATATAAAAGAATATAACATCCTGAAACGTTAGGATATACTTACTATTTTAAATAAATTTTATAAAATCTATAGCTTGAAATGCATGCAATGCTGAGTTTATCTTACATTACTGGCAACAATGAGTTTCTTCAATACATTCACTACAAAGAGGACCAAGTTTTACCAAAAAAAAGTATACTATTAATATTATTATTTAATATGATAGTTATCTCCTATCCATTGGAATGGTCGGTAGGAATATTATTAACTAAATTATGAAAATATATTTTTAAATACATTTATTTATTATATTTTTATTATTAATAATAATATGAATCATTTAAAAGACAAAGAAATGTTTTAAAAAACAGTATTTTCCTAATAGATATTTTAGCTGCACCTAGAACACACAATATAAAATTCATTTTTAACACTAATAAAATTTATTTTAAAAAATATGATTCATTTTAGAAATAGTAATACCGAAATTTTATTAGGGTGATTTTTTTTATTTTTCTGAGAAGTTTCATTTTGTGATGAATAGTAAAAATAATGGGTTTTAATTAGAAAATTAATTTTCATCTAAAAATTTTATAATATTAAACCATATTTTTATTTGATTTAAAAAATTTAAATAACAAATCTATTAATAAAATTTAGGTCATTTTGATTCAGTTCCATTTTTAATTTAGGTATAAAAACACTGTAAACTTTTGTACATTTTGACAATAAAAACAAACTTTCTCATCACATCTACGATATTAAAATTAAATTATAAATGTTTAAATATATGAATTTAATACGAAAAAATAGAATCCATATTTGGAATATGAATAATATATAAATTATAACAATTTTAACTTAATTTTTTTTACTGAAATGGATAATGAATATTATAAAATTTCATTACCGTAGTTATGCTAAAAATGTGTTTCCCTTGAGTTAAAATACAAAACAAGTGTATAAATGAACAATAAACATGTAAAAAACTATTTACTAGACATATTTTTACAATTACACATATATGGTTCTATAATGGGCCATTTTTAACCCTTTTATATGTGAATAATGCGGGACCACCCAATTTTGTGTTCATAAATACCAATTGTGTCCTCTCCACCACTTATAAAAGGCCACCCCTATCCTCCCTCATTCACACCCCTAAATCAATTTTTCTCATCCAATACCTACCCAAATAACATCTTATATTAACTAAAATCATCATAGAATCTTTTTTTTTGTGAAAAAATCCATTGTTTGAAGGATTTAATGTAAACCTAATGGGGATAACTGAAGAAGAGGTAACATTGTTTAACAAACACCATAATTTTATTTCATTCTCCACATATATCAATTATATTTATACCAAGATTGTATAATAACAATATTATCATAAATTGACTAATATTTTTTAATGTAAATGTTATGACTAACAACCACACACACTTTCATCAAATGTGTTATGAAATAGTCTTTTGTGTGTACAGTGGACCATCGTCTCTCGAACTAATGATGTTCATTTTTCCATTTACACGTCTTAATGTTAGGTAGGATAATGGATCTAAATAATATATATTATAATTATAACATAATTATACCTCAGTATTCACTATATAATATATATCATATTATATTCCATTCTGTAGTACATATTATAGCGTAGCTTGTGTGTACGAAAGGCTACCTCCTTGAGAAGTGATATGATTCATCATTCACTAACGTTTCACATGGAAGTTGATAATGATAAATTTAATAAATTATATGTAATATAAATTAAATAATTATGATAATTGTTACATATTTATCATTATTTAAAGATAATATATATATATATATCATTTTCTTTCATTCCTTTTCACTCACATAAACATCATAACATCATTCGTGTTCGTTTGGACTACCGCCTTCACGATCTGATGTGACTCTATTTTCAAAACAACACCACATTAATGTTATATATAAGTTTCTAAAATGATATATTTGATATTATTATTATTTTATTATTTTATAATATTACTTACCTTTTATATATAATTATCATTTAAAACTGGAAACATTACTTATGTGTACATACAATCTATTGTCTCAAAGATTGTAATGAACTTCATTTTTCATAACTACAATTCATGATTTTTTTAATTATTATTTATATACTAATATTATAATTATGTAATGATTATTATTATTTAGATGATATAAATATATAATAGGTAAAATAATGAGATCCTTAATGATGAAACATGCCTGAGAAAACAAGACAATTAACACTCCAAGCAATTAAAATTATGAAACATTATTGATGAACACATAATAATAATTTATGAAAGGATCATATATTATATCATAAATATTAATATGGTTCTATAATAAGTTAATAACATGTTTAAAACCACTTTACTTTAGGTTAAATAATATTATACCAAATGGGAGAGTAAGGTAAGGTATTTCATCTCAATTTGATTTCATTGAGGAATATTGTATTGTTATGTACCTCATTTCTTTTACATATAGTATATAGTTCTCATTTGGGATTTAATATCATGAATAAATCATTATTATGGGTTTTTGAAGTTTCTGTAAAGACCCAGAAATATCGTGGGTATTTTTTTTAAACATGGGATTTTTACGAGCCCGTGAAAGTTTACTACGCTTGATTCTGAGGCCTTGTGTGCACGAAATCAATTTCTGAAGTTTTGTTCAGGTAAGTTCAGTAAACATATGATCCATTTTTTATAACTTTTTTACCGGTGCTCGAAATTGAAATATTAGGGCGTCATTGAACTCACAGTGCCGGTATTTTCTTATGAAGGCTTTCACCTCGACAGCAGATGATCGAGAATGAAAGTTAGTTTTTGGGTTTTTACATGAGATTAATAAAATAAATTAATTGCTTGTATTAATTTATTTTTAGTTGGTTAAAGCCTCCAAGAGGAGGTTCGAGGTACGGGAAACCACACCTTAACCTCCCATGAGAGGTTATGGTGGAGGGGCCCACCTGAGGTCTAAAACCCTTATTCATGTGGGGTTAATGTGGTGGGGGCCACCCGAGACCACTTATACTATTAAACTCCCCACATTAATGAGGGGGTAGCCTTTTGAACTCCCCACTTATGGTGCCAAACCTCTCAATTAATTAATTGAACACATTTAATTGATTAATTTAAACATTTGAAACTCTATGCCAACAATTTAATAAGATGACTTAATCTATTATTTTGTTGGGAATGTTTACTTTTGGTGAAGCTTGGGAGGAGAAGAACTCTCCAACAAAGAACACTTCTTCTGCCAACGAAGAACTATCTTCAACCGGGGAAATAGAGGAATTGTTGTCCTTGAAGAATGCTAACGATAATGTCCTCGACTTCTTCATCTTCTTTTCCAAAGTCAACAAATCGGCGTCCGCCTTTCCGTGACATCGTCAACAAACAACAAACCCGAGGAAGGGGATTTGAGTTTGAATTTGTTCATGTTTTACAATGTTAAATCTTGGGTTATGTTTATCCAATTGTTATCACCATAACGAGGAGGGTGCGGGCCACACGAACACGACCCGACCCCCCTCAGTTTTTTCTCGCTTGTTGACAACGGCAGCGGCACAACGGTGCCACCAGAGGAGTGGGCTGAGGCCGATGGACCACGGTGGAGCAATGGTGGCCGGCGTCTGGCTGGCCGCAAAAGAAAACCGGCGGCGCAGGGCCGCCGGGTCGCCGGAAGGGCGTGGCGCCGTCGAGCCGCACGGGAGAATAGGTTCCGGCCTAAGGTCGTGGCGCCATCCTTCCGCATAGAGGAAGAAGATGTGACCATAGTGGGCCGTGGCGATGGAGCAAGGTTGGCCGGCTGGGCCAGCCACTAATGGAACAGAAGCGGCTGGCCGCTCGGCCAACCGAGAGGAGCAGGACCCATCGGGTCACGCGTGATGCAGACCGGCGCCAGTTTGGCTCCCACCCGAATGGCATATCCATTCAGCATATCCAGGAGCACAAGGCCTCCCCCTTGGATGCGGCTTAGCCGGACCCCCGGTGGGCCGCCAGGCCACTAGGCCGCTAGGCCACACCCAACGCGGGCCGCCGGGCCGGACCCAGCATGGGTCGGGCCGCCAGCGCGGGTCGGGCTACCCCCGTGGGTCGGGCTGCCCCTCAGGCAAGGTCGGACCCGCGGACCGGGTCAGACTCCGTTCCGGACCTGGATCGGGCCAGGTCGGTCCGACTGGGCCAGACCAGACCCGGGCCCGTTTTGGCATGTTTCCACCTTTTCGCACATAACTTGGGATATGGGTGTCTGATTGACGAACAATATATGGTGACAGAAATGTTGGAGTGAGATGGTTCTTTTGGCATACCCACCATGAGGTTTGGATGCAGTTGGTGTAGGGTTGGGTTAGATTGAACCTAAATCCAACCAGGCCCGTGGAACAGAAATGCCAATAAATCTGAAATCGGGCGTCCGATTGACGCACAATCTGTCGCGTTGTGTTCCTTTTGAAAAGACAGAACTTTGAGATACATCAACATGGGACGACATGGCAGTTTATATATCAAATCTTGGCTTGAGGAGCAGACCCTCCCGGAATCAAGCATGCTAGTGGAAAGCCTGAGGCTGGCTATGCACTGTTGACTGTTCCTGGATCATGTGTTGGTCCGACATTTCTGACGACTGTTCCTAGATCATGTGTTGGTCCAACAGTTCTGACTAATATTCCAGGATCATGCGTTGGTTCGACAGAATAGCCGGTCCTGGATCATGTGTTGGTCTGATAGTTCTGACTTCTATTTCTGGATCATGTGTTGGTCCGACAGAATAGGTGGTCCTGGATCATGTGTTGGTCCTACAGTTCTAACTTCTATTCCTGGATCATGTTTTGGTCTGACAGAATAGTTGGACATGGATCATTTGTTGGTCTGACAGCTCTGAATACTGTTCCTGGATCATGTGTTGGTCCAACAGTTCTGACTTCTGTTCCTGGATCATGTGTTGGTCCGATAAAATAGCTGGTCCTGGATCATGTGTTGGTCTGACAGCTCTGATGATTCTATGGCTATATCTGATCATCTCTATCTCTCTACATATGTTATATACCTATGTGAGATGATTCAGTGACTTCTGTGTTTTCCTCATGATTGATATGGGTTACTTGTTAACATAGGTAAATGTATGGGCATATACCTAAGTAATGGATACTCGTTGATTTAATACTCTATGGTTCATCCTTGTTGTATTTTGTGAGACCTTGAGGGTCTCTGGGTTCCTACTAAGTATCGTTATACTCACCCCTAAATGGGATATGCCCGCACCTTGTTGAGTTGGATGCAGATGACAGACAGTGTTGAGTAAGACTGAGTAGCAGGACTGGATGGTACCCGGAGGTGGACCTTACGACGAGTCGGTACATAGAGGAGACTGAAGGACTTGGAGTGCTGAGAAGTCCATATGTACCTACCTTTCAGGTAGGAACCCCAGAGTATGACCCAGTAGCTATTTTCCCTTTTTTAGTTGTACTTGATTTTTAGTTGTACTTGCACTTTCCAGTTGGGCTTGTATTCCCCCCCCCCCCACTCTTCATCACTCTTTTGTATACAGCTTTAGTTAGTGTTTACTTTCAACTCGTACTCTATTGTGGGTGTGTTTTTAGTTTATAAAGTCAATGTCTTCCTAGTTTTAGTGAAATACGCCTTTGGTTCTAGTCGCCAGCCTCTGGCCTATGGAAGGCGGGCTTGGGGTAGTCATGGCATGTGCCCTAGGGGACGGGTCGTGAAAAATTGGTATCAGAGGAGTCAGTTCTACTGTAGAACATAGGACTCTGATCTTTCTTTTCTGTGAAGCAATAGTGTTAAGATTACTGAGTGTGGTTTTCAGTCCAGGTATTCCAGTGTTGGTGCGGCGGCCAACGTATCCATACACCAGGACCTTGAATTCTGATTTCTGAATCAGTGCACAAAAACACTGATTGCATGTGTGTTTTCAAGAGTTTTCTTTGTGATATCTTGATTCATCTCACCAGGTATAACTTATTGACCGTGGCGCACCTATTTATTTTCAGGATGCCTCAATGCATGCATACAACTAGGGTTCCAATAGATGTACGAGATGGTAGCCCACCGAGCGACGAGGCCTCGGTTCTGGGCCCCATCACAATAGAGGAACCAGTGTTACCACTACCTGTTGGGCCACCGATACCACCAGCCCCAGCAGCAGAGAGTGCACGCCGCTTGAGCATGTTGCACAAGTTACAGTAGCAGAGACCACCAAGGTTTTGGGGAGAGACAGACTCACAGGCAGCCGAGGATTGGCTGGAGGCTGTGGTCAGAGTCTTCAGACTGGTAGGGACACCAGTCGACCTTATGGTGATCCTTTCCGTGAGTCTCCTTTGGGCAGTAGTAGGCAGATGGTGAAGTCGGATGCTTCAGGTGCACGACGAGGCAACACTACTCTGGGATGACTTCGAGAGCCAATTTTGGGTGGCTTTTATCCCATCCACCCTACATGCGGTGTGGATATAGGAGCTACTACATCTACAACAGGGTAGCATGACAGTGGAATAGTACTCAGCGAGGTTCACCGACCTCTCACGCTACTCCACCAATATGGTGTGGGACCCATTCTTCAGGGCCCGGACCTTCGGGCAGGGTCTTGGGTAAGAGTTCAGAGCATCAATGATCTCCCTCAGTATCCTGACGCAGGTGGGGGTGTTGGAGCGAGTCCTCTTAGTGGAGAGTTTCCTTGCTGAGTAGTCACCAACAGCGAGACCCACCACCGGGAATCATATAGTAGAGTCTTCTGTAGCTGGCAGTAGATAGATGTCGCAGAGCTCCAAGCGGACCAGACTATCCATTGGATGAACATAGGACTCGGGTTCGGTTGTGAGAGGCACACGAGACAGAGCCAGTCATGTTAGGAGCCGTAAATTTTACTTTTGCGGCAGGCAGGGTCACATGGATCGTGAATGTCCGACCCACCGTTTTGATGATCAGTAGATAGTTGAGGGACCTCATAGGCAGAGGCAGAGGTTCAATTGAGGTGGTCTGCATGGAGCAGGCGGACGTGGAAGAGGAGCGGGTCGTGCAGCTGGTGATGGATGACGTTTCGAGGTGTTACCACCACCACCACCAAGAGGTCCACCCTGATGGCAGAGAGCAGGTGGACAGGGGAGATCTCAGCTCCAGGTAGCTGAGTCTTACGATCACGGTGCTCTGGAGATCATTCGAGGTACGATTTGTGTCTACTGTACCTTTTCTGCAGTTCTTATAGACACAGGTGTCAGTCACTCTTTCATTGGCACTGCCCTCGTTCGGAGCTCGGAGATTTCGACAGATCCATTAGCTCGATCCTTACGACTAGATACTCCTAAGGGAGAATTCCTGACGATTACGCACTGTTGTCGGCAGTGTGAGCATACTCTAGGAGGTGAGAGATTTGGCTAGGATCTCCTCATAGCAGCATCGAGGCCTTATGACGTCATCTTGGGTATTGAATGGTTATCTTCAGTCCATGGTAAGAAAGATTGTATTAGGTGCAAAATGTGGTGTGTCTGCACGGATGGGACAAGTTTTACCTTCACCGCCATGAAGGGAGCCTTTGCAGCATAGGAAGGACTTACTCGGAGGAGGGTGCAACTGATCACTCATCAGTTGTCCTACCTTACCCTCAGAGCAGTTGATGTGGAGAGTCCAAGCTATCCTGTAATGGTGGGCCAGTATGCGGATGTTTTCCCTAACAATGTTCTAGGACTACCTCCTCGCAGAGAGGTGGACTTCTATATTGACCTATACCCTAGGATGGCACCGATATCTACTCCAGCATATCGGATGGCTCCCACTGAGTTTCGTGAGCTGCAGGTACAACTGGAGGACTTGTAGGGGAAGGGATTCATCCGGCCTAGTGTTTCTCCCTGGGTAGCCCCGATTATGTTCACCAAGAAGGTAGATAAGAGATTGAGGCTTTGTGTCGACTACCGTCACTTGAACCAGGTGACTGTGAAGAACAAGTACCCACTCCCGAGGATTGATGACCTCTTTGATCATCTGAAGGTAGAACGATTGTTCTCAAAGATAAACCTCAGATTAGGCTATCACCAGATCAGATTTCGAGACGAGGATGTGCAGAAGATGGCCTTCAAATGTTGGTACGGCCACTACGAGTTCTTGGTTATGCCCTTCGGCATAACCAACACTCCGGAAGTGTTTATGGGACTCATGAACAGAATCTTCCAGTCATACCTCGATCGCTTTGTCGTAGTCTTCATCGATGGCATTATGATCTACTCAACTACTGAGGAGGATCATGCCTACTATTTTCAGGTTGTACTGAACACACTTCGAGAGCACCAGTTTTATGGTAAGCTCTCGAAGTGCTAGTTCTGGATTTGAGAGGTTCACTTTTTGGGACATGTTATCTCGTAGGATAGAGTTGCAGTGGATCCAGTGAAGCTTGAGGTGGTACTTTCATGGGAGCCACCCAGGAGTCTGATGGAGGTATGGAGTTTTCTAGATTTGGCTGGATATTACTGAAGGTTCATGCCAGACTTTTCCAGAGTTACATCACCACTATCAGACTTGACAAAGACGGGGAAACCCTTCGTGTGGTCGGAGAGATTCCAGTAGAGCTTTCAAGAGCTGAGATAGAGGCTGACTAGTTCCCCCATCTTGATGCTTCCAAAGGAAGGTGTAGGGTATGTAGTCTACTGCGACGCATCAGGGACCGGACTCAGGTGTGTCCTGATGCAGGAGTGAGAAGTGATCGCATATGGTTCTCGGAAGATGAGACAGCATGATCAGAATTATGCTACCCATGACCTGGAGTTTGCAACAATGGCCTTCGCCTTGAATATGTGGCGACACTACCTGATGGGCGATTATTTTACTGTGTACACTGATCACAAGAGTCTCAAGTATATCTTCTCTCAGGTGGACCTGAACCTGAGATAGTGACATTGGCTTAAGTTCCTCTAGGACTATAACTTCGAGATAGTCTATACTCTTGGGAAGGGGAACGTTTTTGCAGATGCCCTTAGCAGGAGAACTAGTATATAGCTAATATGCAAGGCGATAGAGAAGCTAACGGCTTTATAGATATCCTTTGTGGATATAGATAGAGCAGTCTTTCTACAGTCTCTTATAGTCACTCCCCCACTCCTTTAGTGAGTCAGGGAAGCACAACATAGGGACTCTGACTGCGAGACACGACATGCTTAGATATCCATAGGGCAGGCACTTGATGGATTTTCTGAAGGTGTGGAGCACATTATCCTCTTCAGAGTACGTACTATGGTATCAGTGTCACTTCAAGAGGAAGTGTTGAGGGAGTTCCACACATCCCCTCTAGGGGTAAATCTAGGAGTGGCGAAGATGTACTCGGACTTTCGACGACATCAGTGGTGGCTAGGTATAAAGAAGGCAGTAGCGGAGTTTTTATCTCGATGCCTCACTTTTCAGCAAGTGAAGGCGGAGCACCAGGTACCGGCAGGCATGGTTCAACATTTAGAGGTCGTATAGTGGAAGTGGGATGGTATATCGATGGAATTTGTGATGGGTCTTCCACGTACATCTAGGGGTCATGACTCAATTTGGGTGATCGTTAACTGACTCACCAAGTCGGCCCACTTTATACCAATCAGAGAGCAGTGTTCATTAGAGAGCTAAGGACGCTTCTATGTGTAGGATATTGTGAAACTACATGGAGTAACTTCTTCTATTGTCTCCAATCATGACACACGATTTACTTCCCAGCTACAGAAGGGGATTCAGGAGGCTTTCGGGACGCACCTTCATCAGAGCACCGCCTTCCAATCCTCAAACAGATGGCCAGACTGAGAGGACTATTCAGACCCTCAAGGAAATGCTAGGTTCCTGTTTCTAGACATCACTCATAGTTGGGAGGATCACTTACCCTTGGTGGAGTTTGGCTACAAAAACAGTTATCACTCCACCACAGGGATGGCACATTTCGACGCGTTGTACAAGCGACCTTGCAGATCACCATTGTGTTGGACATACCCTGGGGAGCCAGCACTGGTGAGACCAGAGATAGTACGAGCTCCCACGGAGAAGCTTCAGATCATCCAGGAGCAGATGAATACTGCACAAAGAAGGCAGAAGTTGTATGCTGATAGGATACGGAGGCCTATGGAGTTTGAGGATGGCGACCACATCTTTTTATGGGTCTCACCTCGTTGAGGCCGAAGGATATTTGGCCGAGGCGACAAGTTATCTTCGAGATTCATCGGACCTTTCCAGGTCCTCAACAGAGTAGGCGAGGTGGCTTAACACTTATCTCTTCCACCTTAGTTGCACCAGGTGCATGACATCTTCCTTGTATCTTAGCTTAGGAGATACGTGCACACCGCTTCACACATAATTGACCATGGAGAGCTGGACGTCGATGATGGGGTGACTTTCACGGAGGTTCCAGTGGAGATTGGGGATCGATAGGTGTGAGTCCTACGTGGACGGTCGATACCTCTAGTGCACATTCGCTAGCATCATGGGAACCTCCAGGAGAGCACATGGGAGCAGGAGGCTCAGATGCATGCTCAGTACCCCTAGTTGTTCCCTTAGTTCTAGTTGTATCTTACAGGGACATAAAGCCCCGAGATGGGGAGAATGTAAAGACCCATAAATCCCATGGAATTGTTTTTTAATACATGGGATTTTTATGTGTCCCTGAAAGTATACAGCACTTCATTCTGAGGCCGAGTGTGCTCGGAATCAATTTCTGATGTTTTGTTCGGGTACGTTCAGTAAACGTACGAGCGGGTTTTTATAACTTTTGAACCAGTGCTCGGAATTAAAATATGAGGGCACTGTTGAACTCATAATGTCGGTATTCACTTATGAAGGCTTTCACCTAAACGGTAGATGGTTTGGGAATGAAAGTTAGTTTTGGGGTTTTTACGTGAGATTAATAAAATAAATTAAGTGCTTATCTTAATTTATTTTTAGTTGGTTAAAACCTCCAAGAGGAGGATAGAGTTGGGGGCCACCACACCTTAACCTCCCATGAGAGGTTATGGTGGTGGGGCCCACCCAAGGTCTAAAAACCCTATTCATGTGGGGTTAATGTGGTGGGGACCACCCAAGACCACTTAAACTCTCGAAATCCCCACATTAATGAGAGGGGGAGCCTCTCGAACTCCCCAATTATGGTGCCAACCATCTCAATTAATTAATTGAACATATTCAATTAATTAATATAAACCTCTGAAACTCTATACCAACCATTTTATAAGATGACTTAATCTATTGTTTTGTTGGTCATTTTGTCTTTTGGTGGAGCTTGGGGGGAGAAGAACCCTCCAAAGAAGAACACTTCGTCCGCAAATGAAGAACGATCTTCAACCGGGGCAAGAGGGGAATTGTCGTCCTTGATGAATGTCGACGGCGACGTCCTCGACTTCTTCATCTTCTTTTCTGACATCAACGAATCAATGTCTGCCTTTACACGACATCGTCAACAAATAACGAACCCGAGGTAGGGTATTTGAGTTTGAATCTGTTCCCAATCTACAACATTCAATCTTGGGTTATGTTTAGATGATTGTTATCACCATAACACGGAGTGTGCGGGCCGCATGAACATGGCCCGACCCCCCTCCATTTTTCCTCGCTTGTTGACAGCGGCGGCGGCGCAACGGGGCCGCCGGAGGAGTGGTTCATGGCCGACGGGCCACGGAGGAGCAATGGAGGCCATCGTCAGGCCATCCGCAATGGAAACCGGCGGCGCAGTGCCGCCGGGTAGCCGGAAGGGTGCGGTGCCATCGTGGCGCGTGGAAGAACATGCCACGGCCCCTGGCCGCGGCGGTGCACATGAAAGGTCTCCAGGACATCGGAGGGTTGCGGCAGCTTCGCGTCACGCAAAGGACGAAGCCACGACCAGGGTAGGCCACGATGGTGGAGCAAGGACGGCCGGCTAGGCCGGTCGCCGACGGAGCGAGAGAGGCTGGACGCTCAGCAAACTGAGAGGAGTAGGACCCAATGGGTCTCGCGTGATGTGGACCGGCACCAACTGGCATCGGTTTGGCTCCCACCCGAACGACGTAGCTATTCGGGATATCGAGGGGGTGCATGGCCTCCCCCCTGGACGCAGCGTAGGAGGACACCCCGAGGGCCGCCATGCCGCCGGGCCACCGGGCTGGACCCAGTGGGGGCCGCCGGGCCAGACCCAACGCGGGCCGAAGGGCCGGACCCAGCGCAGGTCGGGCCACCCCCACGGGCCGGGCCACCCCTCGGGCCGGGTCAGACCTGTGGACCAGGTCAGACTGATGGACCGGGTCTGACTCCAGTTCGAACCCGGGTCGGGCCGACTGGGCTAGACCTAACCCAAACTCATTTTGGCTTGTTTCCACCTTTTCTCCCATAACTTAGGCTACGAGTGTCTGATTGAAAAATCGTCTGCAGTGATGGAAAGCTTGGAGTGAGACGGTTCTTTTTCCATACCCCACTTGATATTTGGGTGTAGTTGGGGTATGGTCGGGTTGGATTGAACCTACATCCAACGGGGCCCTCAGAACCGAAATGCCAATAACTCTGAGACCGGGCGTCTGATTGACGCACTGTCTATCACATTGTGTTCCTTTGGACATGACGGAGCTTTGGGATACATAAGATTGGGACTACATGGCAGTTGATGTATCAACTCTTGGATTAAGGAGCAGACCCTCCTAGAATCAAGCATGCTAGTGGAAACCCTGAGGCTGGATGTGCACTGTTGAATGTTCCCAGTTCATGTGTTGGTCTGACAGTTATGACCATTGTTCCTAGATCATGTCTTGGTCCAACAATTATGACTTCTGTTCTGGGATCATGGGTTGGTTTGACAGAATAGCTGGTCTTGGATCATGTGTTGGTCCGACAGTTCTGACTTCTGTTCCTAGATCATGTGTTGGTCCGACAGAATAGCTGGTCCTGGATCATGTGTTTGTCCGACATTTATAACTTCTATTCCTGGATCATGTGTTGGTCCGACAGAATAGATGGACCTGGATCATGTGTTGGTCTGATAGATCTGACAACTATTCCTGAATCATGTGTTGGTCCGACAGTTCTAACTTTTGTTCCTATATCATGTGATGGTCCGAAAGAATATCTGGTCCTGGATCATGTGTTCTTCCGACAGCTCTGATGATTTAGTGGCTATATCTGATCATCTCTATCTCTCTACGTAAGTTGTATACCTATGGGAGCTGAGTCAGTGACTTCTGTGTTTTCCTCATGATTGAGATGGGTTACTTTTTAACTTAGGTATATGTATGGGCATATACCTAAGTAATGGCTACCTGTTGATTTCATACTCTGTGGTTTATCCAAGTTGGGTTTTGTGGGACCTTGAGGGTCTCAGGGTCCCTATTGAGTATCATTATACTCACCCCTACATAGGCTATTCCCACACCTCATTATGTTGGATGCAGATAACGGACAACGTTGACTGAGGCTGAGTAGTAGGACAGGACGTTACCCGGAGGTGGACCTTACGACGAATCGGTACACGGAGGAGAATGACGGACATGGAGTGATGATGAGGCCATATGTACCTACCCTTCAGGTAGGAACCCATAAGGATGACCCAGTAGCTATTTCCCCTTTTTCAGTTGTACTTTATTTTCCATTGTACTTGCATTGTCCATTTGGGCTTGTATTTCTGACCCCCCTCTACTTTTTAGTACTCTTTTGTATACAGCTTTACATAGTGTTTACTTTCATCCCGTACTATGTTGTCGGTGTGTTTTTAGTTTATAAAGCCCATTCCTTCCCAGTTTTTGGTAAATACGCCTTTGGTGCTAGTCTCTAGCCCCTAGCCTATGGAAGGTGGGCTTGGGGTAGTCACGGCATGGGCCTCGGGGGACGGTTCGTGGCAGTTTCAATTTAAATTATTTAATCTAAGGGTATTTCAATTATTATTTACCATGCAATAAATAATTTCATAAGTAAATTTATCTTCATTGGGTTATATTACATCATCGTTGTCATAAATATTCTAAGATTATGTGTATAAATTTTTTTGACTATATATTTTTTGTATTTACACTTTTTTATGTCGACTTAGATTGGATATACATAATTGATTCATTAGATTATTATCACTTAAACATTATGATCTTTTCATGGGTTTACATTAAAATGGAATTTTATTTGGGATTATTTACACCAAAAATTGAATTGAAGGAAATTATTTTATAATTCTATAACAAAACCTATAATTTTCTTATTCACTGTTTATTTATGATTATTTTCATGTAATAGTACAATTTTTACCAATATTTGTTACATAATATATTTTTGAAAATGTTTTTAAGAAAACCTAACTTCATTTATCTCTTCAGTCAGAAATATTTTTTATTCAAAATCACATGGTTTTCTAAATTTTTTTTGACATTATTATACTACTTATTTAGATCCAATTTAACCCATTTTTAATATTTTTTTAAAAAAATATGAAAATAATATTCATATCACTTTCAAAACAAATATCTTTTCTAACCTTTATATAATGAAAAATGAAGGATCTTTTTACATTATACAACATGTACATAATTTACACTCGTAATTTCTTTAAATATTACTTTGAATGAATAAAATTATATTTTTATTAAAATTTCTAAAGATTTATTTTCAATAAAAATAATTTTCAAAATGATATTCAAAATAAAAATTATATTTTCCTCTAAAATGATTTTAAAGTTATTTTTATTGTAATTTAATTAATTAATGAAAGTAACCATTTATTTTTACTTAAATGCATATATTTCCTATTTATATCATCCTTATTCTTACCATAGATGGTTTATGATTATTTTTACTAAGGAAATTATTTACTTTCACTTCCATGAACAATTTTTCTATTAAAGAACATTCCTTTGAAAAGATCACTTTCATGTGATCATTGAACATTAAATTTTCCCTAAATATGATTATTATTGATCATTGATATGTTTTTTACATAAATAATATATGATTTTAACAAACAGTGTTCTATAATGAATGTAATTTGTTTATATTAGGGAATTTTGAAAAAAAATGTATTCTTTATTCAATAATTTTTTATAAGGAAACTTATTTATAAATTAAATAAATTATTAAATCTATGTGGAATGCTTTGGACTAATATGACATGCATGTGGAATGATAATAAATATCCCCTCAGGGCATTGGTAGTCTTATGAGATGAATTAGTTGGCAATCCTCAGTTAAATCAATTTCTACCCATCTGTTTTAAATAGTCTTGGGAAGAGATCATGAGGGTAAAGGTATTCTATATCTTGGAAACAAGGAATCCAATAATTAATCATTTTCTTCACTCTATTTTCATATTTTTCTCTCTGATATATTTTAATGAAGAAATTATATATGGATTCATTTAATTATCTATTTTTTTAAATTGCATGTGTTTTTAGTCATTTACCTTTCCATATTGATTATTCCTTATCTATTTATGTAGTATAGTTATTTAAAAGGAATGTGTGTTAAATTATTTACCTTTCCATATTAATTATTATCCAAGATATTTCTACATTTATTTTATCTCTATTCTCAGTATATTGATTGTATGGTATGTTTGGTTAGTTTTTACCTGTCCATGTTGACTATTCCCATTGATTTATTATTACTTCCACTATAATTAACCCTTAATGGGTATTTGAGCTAACCCATATTTCTTCCATTCCCCCAGATTCCATGATATTTAATATGGCTAATATAAAGGTATATTAATTATAGAAATAAGTTCTTATCGATAACAATTATGTCGTAATTTGTGAACTCAAATGCAATGTATGACTTGAGTATGTATCTAGTTTACCAAGACTAGTAAAATGATCATATTTTGAGATGTGATTACGTGTAGCTTATTCCAATGTAAGGGTAAAAGGCATAGACCCCGAGCTACAGAGTTCAGGGTTACTACATTTGGTATCAAATGAAGTTTTTTAAAAACCTTATGAACTGGATTTAAGAATATATATATTAGATAACTTAAAACTATGATAGAATTTGAGAGTTATTATAGATGAAAATCCTAAAATTTTGGTATGTTATAGATTATGTGGTTTCCCTTTAAATGCATCCCTGTTTGGATACTACATGTGAAAGTTATTCATTCACATATTAACCAATGTGTAATCACTACAAAAAGCGTGCATTGTGGTTGACCTGGTCATCACCTTGTATAAGAATGTGGGACTTACTATGCACATAGTTTGGACCTTCTATGGGATATTCATAGGATAATTCACATTTTCATTGAAAACCATTATAAAGGATTTGAATATATCATGATAGTGAATGGCCATATTAAACCCTAGAACATGCAAAGAACTATTTGGAAATAAAATGGATGAAAGATTTATATATTGGAATTCCTGATTTAAATTGTAGAATTATTTTACCAATGGTATTTTGGATATAATAATCATGAATCATTGACAGATTGTATCAATTGTATAAGCATATATGTATTCATTAACATAAGTGTCATTAATACCATCAAGGGATAATGATGTCATCTTAAAAATCTTAAACAACCCTTTTAAACAATTTTTATTAAGAGTGACAAAATATTAAAGATATTTTGTGAAATATTTAAGGAAACTATAATTTTAGTATAAAAAATTATTTGACGAATAATGATTTTAAATTTTGTAGACAAAAGTTTAAATGTATTAATAACCTTTAGGGTTATCATGATCTGTGATGAAATTATCTAAATAATAAAATAATATCCTTATACTTTAAAAAATTATATTGAAAATCATGGAAAAAATGTATTTTAATTATTAATTTTATTTGGAGGAATTCCATCATATTTTTTTGAATGTTATCAGAATTATATTAACATATTTTAGAAAAATTAAAACCGTATAATGGGTGAAAAGTCATATCATTTGAAAAGGCCATGGGGATTGAACCCATGATATAAGGTTGTTAAGGGTTTAGAACCTAACATAGAAATACATACTTTCTTAGTGAAAATGTCACTGTTTTAAGTACACTTTTTAAAAAATAAATGTTAATGAAGAACCAGGAGTGTTAGTTTCGGGTTGTAGAGATTAATTTATTGTATTGGATGAATTACGCTAAAAATATTAGTATTGGTAAATATTAATAAATAGAAAGAGTGACTTTCACTCTTTTATGGTTCTTATAATTAGTTAAAAGTAAATTTTAGTGTCGTAACCTGGAAAAAATTGGATTTTTTTTGGAATAAGAGATGAATTGGAAATGGATCGAATTATAACCAAAGGATTAAATTATTCATATAAAATATAAATGAATAGAGTTAGTATATTTTCTTATGTTATTATGCAATTAAATAATTCCTTACGATTAGGGAATTCATCATGAAATAAAAAAATCACTATTACATTCATATACGATGAATAAGATAGATTTTAAATCGTCACATATTTTTGATTTTGAGGCCATAAAAATTCAATTTATTATTAATTTTTTTTTGTGATAAATTACCACTATCACTTTCAATATATATTATCTTCTCAACCATATCTATATCATCACTTTCCATTGATGGTATCCTATGTTGTGTCATAGTTATGTGTGACTCCATGCGACCTTTTTACTTTCTTTCCTCTCTTTTTAAGAGAATATTTTTGAAACCCTTGTTATGATGTAAGTTTTTCAGTAATTCTATTTATAAATATCAAACCCTTCATTATAGATAGTGGGTTTATATTTTGAGGTCATAATTTATTTAATGTTGGGAGAATGTAACACTCTATAAATTTTAATATAATAACAAATTAATCAGTAGCACATATGACACAAAACACCATGTGTAAAAAGGAATATAACTTCCTTTGATGTCATGACATGATTAATAATTTCAATAAATTAAATAAATTCTATACATTTCAATTCATGAAAAAATAAGTCTATTATGCATTAAAATCAATAACGACCTTCATCAATAGCTTGAGTTAAACATAGACTGACTATTATAGAACTACAATATACTATTACTATTATTTTTTAATATCATGGTTATCACATACCCATTGAAATGGAAGGTATGAATATAATTAAATAAATTATGAAAATATATATTTTAAACACATTTATTTTTCATATATTGATTATAAATAATAATAGGAATCATATAAAAGAAAAAGAAATGTTTTTGAAAACATAGTTTTTCCCTAAAAGATGGTTTCATCTCTCCTATTGAAAAAAATTTAAAATTAATTTTTAAAACATATCTAAATTTATTTGAAAAAATAGGAAACATTTTTTATAATGTAATACCAATATTATCTTAGGGTTATTTTTTTATATTTTGATAATAAGTTTCAATTTTTGATGAATAGTGAAAAATATTGGATCTTAATATAAATCAAACTTTTTATCTAAAAAAATTATAATATTAAATTAAATTTTTAATATGTTATAAAGTCAAAAATAATTCATTTATAAATATATTATCTTAATTTAGGTCATTTTAATCTCTTTCATGTTGACTTTATATATAAAAATGTTGTAAAATTCTCAACATTTTCGCTTAAAAAACTAAATTTATCATCATATATGTAGGATTAACATCAAATTATATCTATCCACATATATTAATTGAATTTGAAAAGGTGGATTAAATATTTGTAAGTATAATACTTTATAATTTCAATTATTTTCAGATTATTGATTCACTAAAATGAATTGTGAATGCAGTAAAAATAAATTTATGTGGTTAAGGATAAAATAGGTTTTTGAGGTGTTAAACAAAAAAGATAATGGTATAAATAAAATATAAACATATCAAAAAACTATTTTTGTGACATATTTATAACATAAAATATATAATTATTTATAAAAAATAACTTTTGACCATTTTTCTATATGAAAACTGTTGGAGCACCCAATACTTTTCAAAGGTACCAAGTGTGTCCTCTCCTTGTCTTTTAAGAATCTATCCCCTATCATCCCCACTTAACACATATCAATCCATTTTTATCATTAAAAAACTTCAAAAATAAAATTCCAAATTCCATCCCATCATTCTAAAAGCCTTATTTGTTCATAAATATTAACTTTGAATTCCTTATTTAAAACTTATGGAGGGTTTCCAAAGAATATGTAACTTTCTTCAACAAACACGTTTATTTTATTTTCTTATCCACCTACATAAATTATGATTATACCATAATTATATAATAACATTAGTATCTTAAATATTATTAAATTTTGTTATGTTATGGTTAAAACCTAAAACCACACACACTTCTATAAACTGGGTTACGAAATCATCGTTTGTGGGTATTGGGGACTACCGCCTCGTGAACCGATGTTGTTAGTTTCTCAATTTGAACCTCCCATGGATGGGTATGATGATGGATAAAAATTATATATGTGATTATTAAAAAATAATTATACCTCTAAGTTCACTATATCATATTTATCTTATTACCTTCGATTTCTTCATAGATACGATAATGTCGCTCGTGTGTATGGAAGATGACTTCCTTTTTAAGAGATGTGATTTTTATTTCACTAACGCTTCAAATAGAAGGTGATAAAGATAAATTTAATGATTATATGTAATATAAATGACATAATAGTCATTATAATGACCTGTTTAAAATTATTTAATGATAATATATATATATATATATATAAATATATCATTTTCTTTCTTTCTTTCTCACTCTTGTAAGGATTATGACATTGTCTGTGTATGTGTGGACTACTGCCTTCACGATGTAATATGAGTCTTTATTCATAACCAAACCACTTGGATGATATATAAAAGTATATAATATTATAAATTATATATATGATAATATCATCATTAAGGAAAGGAAAAATATTATGTACATCCTTTTCATAATGATCATTAAAAAATTGAAATGTTACTCATGTGTAAGTACGTCTTGTTATCTCAATAATTGTAGCATACTTAACTTTTCATAACCATCATTCATTATTGGTTTAAAATTTATTTTAAGGCCCCATCCTTAAACATTACATAATCTTGAATTAAGTAAATAATTCACATTGAGTATCTTTTCAGGTTTAGAGATTTATATAATTAGGTCACAACCTATACAAAACATCTTGAATATTACATGTAGACTCTTCTACTCAGTAACCATTTTTTCGTAAAAGATAAACTCTTAAAAGAAAAAAATAATTTTTTTCTTGATATAAATATTCTTTAATTCTTCCTTTCCCTTATCCTACCTTATACCATGTGAAAAACATTTCAAAAACGTGGGATGATCGTAAAAAGCTCAGTAAGGGTTATAAAATAAGTAAAGAAAACATTAGTCCATCAATACTTACAAATCAATAAAATCATACTTTTAAATCATAAACATAATCACTTTAACATACCCCATGAAATCATAAGATTTATAAATAAAACATAGAAATCATAAATGATAAGGTAAATTGTAAAATCCATAACAAAATTACATTGTAGCTTTCACAGCTACATAGGGAGTTACTTTTGGAATACCTATCCCAATATATTCATTAAATATCTTAAGATAAATATTAATATTTACCACTTTCACATTACTCAATGCATTAGTGAGATATCTCAGGCTCACATACCCTAGGGTTTTCACTAAACCACCCGTATGAATAAACAATGCTAAAGCACCATATGATAATCATAACATATGAACAACCATAAAGGAAAGATAAAATTTACACATTGCAGTCACTATATAATATTTCAATATATTGACATAACAAATTCATTATCAAAACCATTTTCAATAGAAAAATACATAAAAGAGTATATGGTATTTATTCTCCTTTTAAAAACATTACGGCTTCTTAAGGAATCCAAATATCAAATAATGCTCACGGCGGCTGAAAGGTCATTGTCACCACGTACGTTAAATAGATACATTATTTTTGTCATTTAGTAAAAAACATCATAGGTAAAATATTCCCTTTGAATAAAATTAGTAGTCAATGGGTTTTAAACACCGTATAAATGAATTTCATGTATAAATAAAAGTATGCCTCAATGAAAAGAGACTGAGACGAAGTCCCTTACCTCGTGTCCAACTTGACTCGTTCATTCGTTAATATCATGAATAATAAAATAATGTTAATTTATACTTTATTCATAACCTTTTTTAAGTTTCTTATTCCTTTTATATCACTTATTACCGTTTTATAAAAATTACATAATCATTTACGTTAATAACAGTCGTTTTGTCGATATTTGGTACTGGAGTCAAAAATGAACTTCTTATAATTACAAGTTATCTATGTGGTCAAAAGTACATTATCTACAAAATTATATTCCTAATTTATATATCATATATATCATATATATCTAGTATATTTATATGTATTTATAATAGTAAATAACATTTGGATTAAATAAATGAAATTCACCATTCATGGAGACAGTAAGCCGTATGTACACGTGAATGCTACTTTCATTTCAATTTCATATTTAATGGAATGAAAAACTTAATGATACATAGGTATATTATAATTCCATTATAATATCATATATAATTTCATTAACACAATACTTTATACATTCCACGTATGGCATGAACGAGTCATATCAATTTGAGGGGGCGGTAGTCCGCACTTCCTCAAATGAAATTATCGTATTTACACATTTTGGAAACCATAAAGGTATGATATAAATGAAAAATACAGAAGGATAAAAAAAAATATAAATATAATATATATCACATATAAATACAGTTCCATCATAAATTCCACCATTAGTGGTGGTAGGAGATAATTGAACAATCATCGTTTTCTGAGGCAGTATTTCGTCATCCAGAGAAATAATATGTATGTGTCCATTAGAAGGAGGTGTGTGGATGTGTAGTTATAATACTTATCATAACCACATACTATTATACTGAATATATTGGTTTTGTCATAAAATAATGGAATAAATAGATTTTAGGGGGTTGGAGAAGGAAAATAAAAGAAAAGAACTTAAGAAAGGACGTTGCCTTTAAATCGGGTAACTCCCTTTGATTTGAACCAAAAGGCTTTATTGAAATTCCATTGGCCCAAAGTAAGGATTATAGGTAAAATAGAGAAATTATGGAAGCTTATTGGAATAGAGGTTAGATTATCCAAGGTTCTTGAGAGGTGTAATTAATGGTTTATAGGTGGTATCCTTCTATAAGAGGGAGGAGGGGCTCTTTCGGAATGTTTGAAAGTATTATTTTATTATAAAATGATTTTCAGTTTCAAAAGGTACATAACTACTTAAATTTGAATATAAGATGAATATAAGTCTAAATAAAATCATAAAATAAAAATTTTATAGGTTTTGGATATTTTTTAATCCTTTTATTTTTTATTTAACCCTTGGTTAACTTATTCAACTTTTACCATGTCTTTTGGTATATTCATACTATATGGTTAATATATTTACTATGAAATGCTAAGTAACCCAAAATGGATCATTAAATGACATTTGTAACATTATATATGTCGTTTAGCTGAATATTATATTTTTATGACTATTTTATCATTTAATAAAATATTAATTGATTTAAAAACTCGTTAATGTCAATTTTTCTACTATTCATATCATGACTTTAACACTCCATAACAACTTGATTAATTCAAATAAACTTAATTAATTATAATATAAAAAGTCATAATAATCCGTAAAATTCTTGGATGGCATAAAAAGATTCAAAATAAATTTATTTTAATATTTATAATCTAATTTATTTAAAACATTCATTAATTAGGTAATCATTACATCATCATTGTGTCATAAATAAATTTATTTATCTGATGTATAAAAATTATAAATAAAATAGCTTGATGTAGGAAATATATTTAGATTTCTAACGAATTTTTATAGTTGAAAATATCACTTATATAACCCATTATAAGAATTGTTTTACTACAAGATATAGGTTTATGTTGTAACACCACAAGATTTCATAGTACATTATCTCATTAAAGAAATTCAATAGCTTTCACTACACGCAACACTTAGTTCGAGCACACCACAACTTACTAAACTAACCGTTCAAAAAGCGGTTATGAATAGTATTAACTGAATTTTGAATCTTATATACTCTATATAATTTTGACATTCATATTATGGGTTTCTTAGATATAATATAAGAACAAATTCATTTTTTTAGATAAAAGAATTATTTTTAAAAAAAATTGAAATTTTACCGCCTTTTAATGGAGAACCTTTTTTAAAACCAATATTTGAAACTTTTATATATTCAATTTAATGAAATTAAATTTTTCTTTAGAAACGGGACATAAAAATTCAGTTTGAATTAATTTTTGGTACTTTTCTGATAACTTTCATATTTTGACAAATAGTGAAAAATACTATGTTTTGGTTGAAAATAACTTTTTTTATTAAATAATTTGTAGTGTTAAATTATGAATTTGAAAGGTTTTAAAGTATAATTAGATTATATTTTTATCATTTAATACAATATAGGTCAGTATAAGTAATTTCACATTTAAATTTGTCATAAACACATGTCAATCTATTGATAGTTTTCACTTTTAAAAAACCCGCTTTTTGGTTTTGACAACGGGAATTAATTTTAAATTAATAAATGAATATTACATGTTTTGACTTTGGTACAATATAATTCATTTTTGAATTCGGAATATCCAAATTATCTTTGGGTGAATTTTTGGTATTTTTCTGAAAACTTTCAATTTTGGATGAATAGTGAAAAACACTCTGTTATTGTTTAAAACAGAATTTTTATTTACGTAATTAGTTATTTTATTTTAATTTTTTTTAGGTAAAAATAGATATATAATACCTAGATAAGTTCAATGTAATTCATTGGATTCATTTTATAATAAGTATAGATATAAGAAATTTTATCGAACTTTTTACCATCTTTTACCCACCTCCTGGGAGCATTTGCAAATTTGCATAAAACTTAATTTTACCATTTCTATGAGTTGAATTTCAAAAATCTGAGAGACAAGGTTAATCTCATTAAGTAAAATTTGGTTCAATAATATGAAAATAATTTTTTTTGAATAGTAACTTTTGACTTTTATTTACGACGGTTAAAAGTAAATAGGGTAATTAAGGGTAAAAATGATATTATAACTACCCTAACACATTTACTAATTTTATTAGATAAGTGTAATTAGAGCAAAAACAACATTAGGAATAAAATATAATCTTTTAGGTGTAACACCCCAAGCTTCCACGGTACACTTCTCTTTGAATAATACAGTAGCGTGTGTTGTACGCAACATCGAGTTCTAACACACACCACAACTAATCAAAGAGGCCGTTATGAATAGTAATACCCACTTTTTAAAATTATAGAAATTTTATATTTCAAAATGGACTTCATTTTTGTATTCGTAATATCAAAATTATCCAAAGTTGAATTTTTTGTAATTTTCTGAGAACTTCCAATTTTTATGAATAGTGAAAAATACTTAAAAACAACTTTTTTAATCAAAGTATTTTATAGTGATAAATTATAATATTGAGTGGTTTTAAAGTATAATTGTAATATAGTTTTACTATTTTATCCAATGGTGGTCATTATAATAAATTTCACTTTGAAATTGGACATAAACAATTGTCAATCTTTTGATATATATTGTTTCTTAAAAACACGTTATTTGTTGTGACAGCGGGAATTAATTATAAAATTAATTAATGAAACTTATATTTTTGGAATTTTGTAAAATAGACATCATTTTTGAATTCGGAATATCAATTATAGCTTAGGGTGAAATTTTGGCATTATTCTGAAAAACTTCAATTTTTGATAAATAGTGAAACCACTAAGTGGTAGTTAAAAAACTGATTTTTTCGTTTAAATGAAACATTACCACTTCTGTGATTTAATTTTCAAAAATCCGACATACATGGTTTTCATTATAAAGTAAAATTTGGTTCAATGGGATTAAAATAATATTTTGGTGAATAGTAACTTTTAAGTTTAATTAATCGCGATTAGAGGTAATTAGTGAAATTTTAGGTAAAAATGATATTATAAAAATAAGGAATGACCTTTAAACTTGTCCAACCACTATTGGATGTGTCATGGCCGACCAAGAAAATCCATGGGTCAACTTGGGGACCCCATGGAGCCACTTTGGTAGGAAAAGGACATAAATAACTTTTTATTTAATGTTAAAATAAAAAGGTCACAAACAAGAGTTGTTTTACTAAAACAATTTTTAAATGGGGTTATACAAGTCATATTTTTGACTATAAATATTCATTAGAAAGATAAAAAGATTTCATACATCATGATATTTGTTTTATAATTTTTAGACATTAAATAAATTAAATTATTTATGAAACCATGATGATGCAGCGATTACCTCATTAATTAACGATTTAAATAAAATGGAAAGATAATGTAAAATACAAGGCTTACATTTTCCAAAGCCTATTGGATGGGTATATTTAGAACCATTATCACCTTAGCCTCTAATTATAGAATTTTGGGACCTTTAGAATCTGAAAATCATTTTATAATAAAGTAATATTTCATTACTTTCCAAGAGTGCCCCTCCTCTCCACTTATAAAAGGCCCCCACCACTACCAACTTACTCACACTTTCAAAGCCTTTTGGCTCGGCCAACCTCTGCCCAAATACTCTCCCAACATCCCTCCCTTACTCTTATAAGCCTCACTTTGGGCATAATTCTTCCCAAGGAAGCCTTTGGCTCAAATCAAAAGAGTTACCCGATTTTAAGGTAATATCTTCTCTAATGTTGTTTTGTTTTATTTTGATTCTCCAACCCCTTAAACTCTTTTTATTCCTTTCTTTTGTAACAACACCAGTATATAAAATATACTAGGATGTTGTTATGATAAGTATTTGGTTTACACTTACACACACCTTCGTCTAATGGTTAAAGAACATACTGTTTCTATGGGTGGCGAAATACTGCCTCACGAAACGATGATTGTTCAATATTCTTTTAACACCTCTAATTGTGGCCATTTTGATGACACTATTTTCATATATGATATATATATTATGTTTATGTTTTCCTTATGCTTCTTTATTTCTCATTTATGGCATACTTTATGATTTCCATTATGGGTAAACGCGATAATTTCATTTTTGGAAGTGCGGACTACCGCCCCCTCAAAGTGATTTGAATCGTTAATGCCGTATGTGGGATGTATAAAGGA
Organism: Viscum album; assembly: GCA_963277665.1. Taxonomy (NCBI): domain Eukaryota; kingdom Viridiplantae; phylum Streptophyta; class Magnoliopsida; order Santalales; family Viscaceae; genus Viscum; species Viscum album. The sequence continues at coordinate 53,651 of CAUJRU010003182.1, forward strand.
TGGAGTAAATTATATTTTATATTATATTATACTTGAATTATAATACACCTTTATACTATTATGATTTCATTCCATTAAATACGAAATAGAAATGAAAGTAGCGTTCATGCGTACGTACGGCTTACCGTCTCCATGAACGGTGCATTTTATTTCTTACCTATAAATGTTATGTAATATTATAAATGAATGTATATACTAGATATATATTATATATATGATATCTACATCATGAATATAATTCTGGATATAATGGATATTTCACCACATGAACAACTTGTAATTATAAGAAGTTTATTTTTGACTCAAGTACCTAAGATCGACAAAACGACCGTTATAAACATAAATAATTACATAATGTTCATGACAAGGTAATAAGTGATATAAAAGGAAAAATGAACTTGAAAAAGGTTCTTAAGAAGGTAGAGATTAACTCTAGTTTATTATTCAGGAGATCAAAGAACAGTCGAGTGAATTCGGACACGAGGTAAGGGAACTTCTTAACCCAATTTCCATTCTTTGGGTTAATCTCCTACTTTCAAATTACATCATGATATTAATATATCCTATCTTGTATTTGTACTTTCTTTATGTGTAGTTATAGTGAATACACATAATATATCTATTTTATTTAAAAAATGATCTTTGTATGGGACTTCGTCTCAATCTCCTTTCGTTGAGGCATATTTTGTTTTATACACAACCTTCTTTTATACGGTGTATAAACCCCTTTGACTTTTATGTTTATTAAAAAGGAATATTTTTTTACGAATAGTTTACTAAACGACAAAAGGGACTGTTTTTGTCGTACGTATGTGGCGACAACGAACTCTCTGCTACCGTGACCATTATTTGAGTTTCGGCTTCCTCTACAAGCCATACCTTTTTTTAAAGAAAAATAAATACCATGTTTTACTTTTATTTTATTTTGGTATTGAAAATGGTTTTGAAAGTGTTTTTATTATATCAATGTGTTGTATTGATATCTTG
>CAUJRU010003183.1:0-54636 GCA_963277665.1 Viscum album
TATTCCATCCCTCAACATCCCCCTTCCATCCCCCTGTCACCTACCTTCCCACCTGCACCAGCCAATCCAGCCTGCACCAGCCCCAGCCTCTAGCATTCCAAGATGCGTGAGAAAAACTCCATGAAAATCACAAAAAGGAAAGGCAAAAGTGTATACCCTTTCCTGAGATCTCTTTTCCCCAAAATGTATCCATGTAAACTTCCATTAATGTTCACCGAGAACATTGGGGCATAGATGCATCTTTTAACCCAAGACAAGAACCTAGCTGGAAAGTCAAGCAGATATGAAGCATCCCATAAGTAGTCCCAGCCGACTAAATCAAAATCCATGAATAAATCAATCTTGTAGGCACACCTAGGAACCTTAGAATCAAGATGGTATCCCCACAATAATTCCTGGGTAACATGATTCTTAGGATTAATTGGTTTTGGTACTAAAGGTTCTGGATATTTTTATTCAGCTTTAGATTTCTGAGTCTCTTAATGTTATTGGTGTAACCATCCTACTAGAGGGTCTGAGTTATAAGTGGTGGAAGTCTATTATTTATACTAATCCAGATAAAGACTATTCTTGGAAAATTTTCAAGGCATTGTTAATTTAGCATTCTTTTATAATGAAGTGAAGTTACTGATTGTTATAGAATTTTCTAGGAGGGGATATCTAGGTGGGGTGTCCAAGGGTTGTCCGGGGGGTGCCGGGGGGGTCTGCAGGGCAGGGGGAGGGTGCAGGTGGGGTGTCTAGGAGGGGCTTCCCAAGAAGGGGTGTCTAAGGGTTGTCCGGGGGGGTCTGTAAAGCAGGGTGCATATAGCATCCTGTTTTTTTATAACATAACTTTTCATTACATTTTACAAAACTAAGGTTCTTTAAAGTTTAGTGTCTTGGAAACCAGGAACTTAATACATGATGACATAAAACATTCTTCTTAAATACTTGAAAGGATTATTCTTTGTTAATCCTAAGTTCATTATGAAATCTCATAACCTGGGAGCATACATCAAAGGAAAGGGTGAGCAGAAGGCCCAATAAGGGAAACAAGAGAAACATTTTACATGTGAACTTGAGATACATCAATAAAGTCATGATAAATAACTTTAAGGCATGAGAAATAGATCATGAGGCATATCATAATAAAAATAATGTGTTTCATAACTTGAAGGTGTGGATAAAACATTTAACTTAGACAATAATGAACATATCACCAAGGTCCATCCACATGGTTTCATTTAAAAAATATTACCAAGGTTATTCACTAAGGTATCATTAAAATTGTAGTCCCTAGAGATCACATCATTGCCCAATGCATTGGAGTGCTATCAAGGCGCACCCTTAAATTTGTCTTTATTATCATGTGATCCACATATACCATCATCAAACATTTCATAAATAACCCATATAGCATTAAATAAATGGGTTTCATTTCATAATCATAACGTTTTAAAAACTACTTTTAAGACATGATCTTTATGACATTTTAAACCCAAGAAAAAGGAAAGCGGGTTTCGTGTTTGTAAATCCCTGAATTAAAATAGAAAATTTTGATATATATGTGAATACCCTTGTAGAAAAAATATCTTTGAGTATTCACTTAATAAAATAAAATAATTTGAGAAAAAGGGAGAGACATTTTGGGACGAAAATTCTGCAGCATAACGGCTATGTTACAGGGTTTTAGAAGACATTGAAAAGAGAGGGGACATGGTTCACCCACTCATAAATGATCCATAACACATTATAGGGGCAAAATATAAAGGATATAATAACATGGTAATGAAATTTGAAAGACATACCATATGAAATGAAAAACATGGAAGGAAGACAAAAATAAAATTTCTCTTATGAAAATTCGGCAGCCTAACGGTGTCACTTAAAACTTCAAAAAAATGAATTGATGAGATCAAATAGGGTATCTCATAATATGAACATAAAATAACAGTATGATTGATATAGATATCATACCCCAACATAATAAAAAGGAACTTGAAATACTTGACATAAAGATAGAACTTTAAAATGAGAAAGGTGAAAGAATCCCTTACAAAAATTCGGCAGCCTAACGACGCCTCTTAAACATTATTAAAATGAATTGATGAGAGAAAGAGGGGGTATTTAATAATATGAAAATGAAAAGGACAGTAGGATTAATATAAAAGAACATCCCCAACATAATAACATGGAACTTAAAAGAAATGACATAAAAGAGAGTACTTGAAAAGAAAGAGAGAGGTAGGACCCCTTACCTTGAAGAGTAACTTCAAAATCATGATGTTTGGGACCTTGGAAGGATTGAGGGCACCTTGGGAGGACTCCTTGAGAGGTAAGGAGACCATAAATTCGTTGAGGAGGATTTTGGAATGGAAATAATTAGATAATGTCTTGGTATTTATAGGGGAAGTGAGGGGACAAGGCATTAATGGCCAAGGGACACCTCATTGGTGGTATTGGCAAAACCATGGGCTTTCCCATGGTATTTGACCATGGTATTGGCCACTTGGGACACCTAATACCTTATATTACTATTCATAATTCGACCATATTTATTAGATACTTAATACATTATTAATGATGTCATTAAACACCCGAAACTCTAAACTGAAAATTCACTATTCACTGAAAATTTGACTTTTTCAGAAAAATCCCAAAAAAATACCTTAACATAATATCGATGCTCTGAATACAAAAATGAACTCCATTTTATAAAAATAATTTTATAAATATATTTAATTTAATTTTTAAATAAAAAATTCTATTCACAGAAAATTCATTTTTTTCAGAAAAAATCCACAAAAATTACCTTAATATAATATCGATGCTCTGAATTCAAAAATGAACTCCATTTTATAAAAATATTTTTGTAAATATTTTTAATTTAATTTTTAATTAAAAAACACTATTCACCTAAAAAAATACTTGACTAAAATTTCTAAAACCGTTATTTACCTATTTTATTGAATCACATTACTTAATCAAGGTGCCTATATTATATTAATACTTTCTTTAAGTGATATTACTAATCCATTTGGTCAAATTACTAATCCTAAGCGTAAAATCACTATTCAAAAATTACTATTCATCAAAAAATAAGTTGATCTTATTAGACTCTAAATTTCTTACTGAACATAATTGTAGAAGACCATTTTTTGAAAATCATTACAAATTTTTAATTATTTAAGGTTTAAATAAATATTTTCTAAAAATATTTTTCTAAAATTCATCAATAATATGCATATTATATTTATCCAAAATTTGAAAATTCATAAACTTCACCATAAGAAGAAATCAGAATTTTTATTTAAATGAAAGGATTACACAAGGCAGTTATGGTCTCGTTACATAACCCCTTATAACACCAGCATATGACCTAAGAGTAAGGTGTGCTAGGGTGATAGAATCTTGGGGCGGCTCAGCCAACATTGCCGGAGTAGTGATTTCTATCAGCTTGAACTTCTCACGAAGGCGATTTCGTTCCAGCTTCACATGATGAAGTTCGGCTTGGGTTTGATCTAGAGCAAAGCCCAAAGGTGCTACCTCCTTCCCGAGTTCCGCAAGATGGGCTTCGATCAGCCTGAGACTACGGGATGGGGCCATCAAATCTTCTTTCTATATTAATTAATCAAGATCACTTGTATTTATAGACAATAATTGTAACATTTAGTTTCCAAAAGTCTTATTGACCAATGGTCATATAAAAGTCGAAACCCAATGGTCTCATTTTAATTATACTCATTTTATTAAATGAAATAGTTTTTTTGATTATAAAATAAAATAACACACAAAATTAGGAAACAAAATTTATTCAAAATCTCGGGTCGTTATAGTGCAGGTGGAGTGTCCAAGGGATGTATGGGGGGTACCGGGGGGTCTGTAGGGCAGGGGGTGGGTGCAGGTGGGGTGTCTAGGAGGGGTTGTCTAGAGGGTGTCCAAGGGCTATCCGGGGGGGTTCGGGGGGGGGGGGGGGTCTATAGGGTAGGGGCAGGGTGCAGGTGGGGTGTCTATGGGTATTGTCCAAGGGCTGTCTGGGGGTCTGATTTGAAGAGATAAACCCACAAGTAATGGGACCTAACCTCATAGCAATAATTTTGCTAATGATTTTTGGAAAAGTATTCCCAATAGAAATAGGTCTGAAATCCTTTACATTCACAACATTTTCCTTCTTTGGGATTATGGAAATAAAATTGGAGTTGATTCCATAGGGAATTGAGGCATGGTTAAAGAACTCCCTCATAGCGTTAAGGAGCTCATCACAAACTATGTCCAATTAGAACATAAATAATTAATTTGTGAACCCATCAGGACAAGACACACTCTCAAGATTTAGAGAAAAAAGGGCACTCATAACCTCCTTCTCATCAAGGGATGCAATAAGAGAGATTGTTGGATTGGTGTAGCCCAATCTGGTTGGAACATGTACCTTTGAGATACAACCATAAAACCAAGATCATTGAACTCAGAATTGGTATTTATTTTAAATATAGTTGATTTGAAAAATGAAAATTTAATAAGTATTGTGTAAATGTTTGTTATACAGATATTATTATAGATAAGAGTTGGATTGATCTTCCAAATCGAACATCTAGAGAATATTTCAATGGAATTATGCAGTTTATTGACTTCACCAGAGGATTTGAAAGTGACTATATTAGTTTTCATGTAGAAAATGTGCTAACAGATATCAATTCACATGAGATACTATGAGGGATCACCTATTCTTTAATGGATTTCTAAAAAATTATAAGATTTGGACTCATCATGGAGAAGAATATATTCGTTTTCAAAATACGGATGTAGCTCATATGGATGTTGATGCAAGTATGAATGATCCAATGCATGAAATGCTTACTGAAATGGTACGTGGGTTTGATCCTGAAGACATTGACATCCAGAATCTTGAGAACGGTGAGATAAATCTTCACTCTGGTACAGATCTTGATTCGAGGAGGTTTTATGAAGCACTTGATGATGTGAAAACAGAATTATATCCTGGATGTACTTCTTACAATAAACTATCGTTTATCTTGGAGTTGTTGAATTTGAAGACTTTGAATAATTGGTCTGACACATCATTTGACATGCTTTTGGTGTTATTGAAAAAAGTTCTTCCTGTCGACACTAATATTCCCGAGTCGTATTACTATGCTCGTAAGTTGACAGAGAACTTAGGTTTTACATATGAGACCATAGATTCATGTGCAAAAAACTGTATGTTTTTTAGAAATGAAACTGCCCATTTGGATATTTGTATGGTTTGTGGTGCTTCCAAGTGGAAATAAAATATGGGAAATAGGACTCATCAAAGTTAGATTGCGATACAGGGGAAACATATTTCCTTAAAGCAAATGCGTTACATTCCCCTTAAACCGAGGTTGAAAATATTTTTTATGTCATCTAAAGTTTCTAATTTAATGAGATGGAATGCAGAAAGAGTTCATGAAAGTGATATGTTAACCCACCCGGCAGACTCTCATGCATGGAAGGATTTTGATAAGAGACATCCAGACTTTTCTAAAGATGTTCGTAATGTTCGATTGAGATTGGCAGCAGATGGTTTCAATCCATTCAATTCTATGGTTCGTACAACTCATAGCACATGGCCCGTGGTGTTGGTTCCATATAATCTTCCTCCGTGTCTTTGTATGAAGTAACAATTTATATTAATTTCCACTCTTATTGATGGACCTAAAAGTCCAGAGGATAAGATTGATGTTTACCTTCAGCCATTGATTGATGAGTTGAATGAATTTTGGGGTGATGGTGTGATGACTTATGACTGCGAAATGAATGAAATTTTCAAACTGCATGCTTCTTTATTGTGGACAATCAATGAATTCCCAGCTTATGAAAATTTATCAGGATGGAGTACGAAAGGGGAGTTTTCTTGCCCTTGTTGCAATAAAAGTAAAAAATTTGTATGGCTTAAACATTCGAAAAAATGGGCATACATGGGTAACAGGCATTTTCTCCCCCCTCAGCATAGGTTCAAAAAGGACAGAGTGGCATTTGATGGTTCTAGAGAGTTTATCCCAGCACCAAAGATCATGACAGGAGTCGAAATTTTATCACAGATTGAGGAAGAAAACATCCACACGGTATATGAAATTCAGGATTTGGTGGCTCCTCCAGTACATAATATTCATGTTGTGGGTAGGCAGCGCAGTCACAATAGGAAAAAGAAAAGTATTATTTATAGTCTTCCATATTGGAAAACTAACATGCTGAGGCATAATTTGGATGTCATGCACATTGAAAAAAATGTTTGTGATAACATATTGTGGACCATTTTAGGTTTCAGTGTAAAATAAAAGGACCATGTTAATGCACGCCGTGATTTGGAAGAAATGGTTTTAAGGAAATAGGTGCATTTATAGTTAGCTGAGGGAAACAAGGAATATATGCTTACTGTACAGTATACGATGACTACAAATGAGAAAGAGAAATTTCTTTTGATTTTGAAGATGGCCATGGTGCCTGATGGTTACTCTTCTAATATTTCAAAGTGTGTGAATCTGACGAGCAAGACATTTCAAGGATTGAAAAGTCATGAAAATCACATACTACTTCAGCAGTTGATTCCAATCACAATTTTTGATTGTTTATCCCCCAATGTTGTTCAGTCATTGATTGAGATAAGTAATTTTTTTAGACATCTTTGTTAAAGAAATCAACGAATGAGTGATCTAAAAAGTTTGCAGGATCGAATTGTACTTACACTTTGTCACTTTGAGAAACTTCCCCCCCCCCCCTCATTTTTCGATGTTATGGTCCACTTGACAGTGCACCTAACTGATGAAGTAATATTTGCTGGTCCAGTGCATTTTAGGTGGATGTATCCTATTGAACGGTATTTGAGTACATTGAAAAGATTTGTATGCAACAGAGCTCATCCGGAGGAATCAATAGACAATGGTTATTTGATGGATGAGTGTACTACTTTTTGTGCAGAATATCTTACGGATGTTTAAACAAAATTAGATAAGCCCTCTTGGATTCATGATGGTCTAGTTGGAGAAGGAACTGCATTTGATATGGACAACATCGAGTGGATACAAGCACATCGATATATCTTGTTCAATACTCCATCAGTTGCACCATTAATGCAGTAAGTATCTTATCAATGTCCTTGTATAACTTTTACATGTTTTGTTTTCATAAGTTGATAATTTAAACATCGCGTTATCATTTGCAGGAAATACATTAATGAGATAAAAGAAGAGATGTATCATGCGACTGAGTTACAAATTCAACAATCTCATTATGTGTTATTTCATGATTGGTTCAAGGATTGTGTATGTATAAATTGATTTTCATTATGAGTGAAATATTATACTAATTTATTTCTGCATATATCAGTATTGAATTTTATAAATTATGTAGGTTCATAAGCTGAGGGAGTTAGGGGACCCCATGCTAACTGAAGTATTTATCCAACTGGATGAGGGTCCATCTATAACGGCTCATCGTTATAAATCTATTGATGCTAATGGTTTTCGATTTCACTTTAAAGATATTGATGACAAACGAGAAACAAAAAATAGTGGCATCAGTTGTCCATTTGTCGATTCTGGTAATTACTATGGTCAATTGATAGACATCATTGAAGTTGTATACACACACGGTTAGAAGTACATAATGTTAAAGTGTAATTGGGTTGATCCAGTGCGTGGATGTAAAGTCGATCAATATCAGTTTTCATTGGTGAATTTTAACTATATGTTATACAGAAATAATGAACGAGTTGATAATGAACCTTTCATTTTGACATCACAAGCGGAACATGTATTCTTCGTTACTTTGTCTTCGGATCCATGTTGGAATGTTGTTGTCAAAATGTCTCAGCGAGGAGTGTTTTTATTTGAAGAATATGAACCTAAGACTGTTCTATTTGTTTACCAAAAGCATGATGAACATACCATAGTTCAACGTGAAGAAGATATTTATTGGGTCAAAACGGATGTTGAAGGAGAAATGGTCGATTTTCATGCTTAATGAAAGGTATAATTGTTTTCCCGCTATTCAGTATTGAATGTCCTAGGATATCATAAATTATCTAACGATTTTATAAATCCTTGTAAGTTTTAATCCTCACTTTTGGAAGTTTATTCAGTTATAATTATTTAGGGTGATTTTACTCTTGGTTTATTGATGTTTTTGTCGGTGTATCTTCCCTTTGAGGTATTCATCATCTGGTTCATGTGCTGCTTGAATTTTTATTAATTCTATCTGAAATTTGGCTATGCATTGACTGGTTTTTTACATAATTTGTATATCTGTTTTGTTAACTTTCTAATTTTTTAAAATTCATTCACAACTAATTATTCAATCCATTTTTTGTTTGATTAAAAATTTTACAAGTTTGATTTTTTTAAGAACAATCCAATTTATCTTTTAGACACTTTGGATAGTCCCCTTACTAATGTTTTCTATGACTGCAGGCATGTTAGGGGAAGAGGCAGCAGATCCACATCATCCATCCGAGTCATCTATGACTCAGGGTCAAGGTATGTTTGAATGTCATTATATCTATTTTTTATGTAATTGATAAACATATATATATATATATATATATTTATATTTATAACATCTGTCAAATTATATATAAAATTTCAATAGGATCAGACTTGATTGCTTCTTCCTCTCACAAGAGAGGCCCCGGTCGTGGCATTTTATCATGGAATTCCGACATGATGATTGATGTTTCATTTGATGAGATATTTCATCCCATGGGACCGAATGCCCCTGCATTTATTCATCAGCTGGTTCATAACATAGGTGACCCACATCGATTTCCATTAACCACGCGTGACTGGGCTTCTATCCCTCAGGACACATTAGATCATCTTTAGAGGGAGGTTCAGGTAAGAAGACCATTTTACTTTATTCTCTATGTATAAACAATACTAATATATGTGATTTTTTTTCTTTATAGAAAAAATTGAATGTATGCCCCCGATGAGTTTAGGCCCTTGTGTATGAGAAAATAATGTAAGATGTGGAAAGACTATAAAGGAAAAGTGAAGAGGGACCACTGGGTACCAAATGTGGGTGCCCTAGACATTCTGGAAAAAGTCCTGAGAGGTGTCCTCCCAGCTCAGTGGCGTGACTTGGTTTCATATTGGTCTACTGAGGGTGTTGTGGTTTTTATATTTATTTTGTTGTATATATATTTTCAAGAATGTGTGATTTGTTTGAAATTTGAATGAATTGAATGTAGGAGGTGTCAGCATGCCATTCTGGGAATCAAGTGTTGCAGGGACCACCTCCCAGGCTCGGGACTCATCACGTGTCTCAGATATGACATTAGGTATTTATTATTCATTTTTTAATTTATTAATTAATATTTTTTTGTGTTTATATTCTATCATATACAGTTACGGGAGCAAGGTGCATCGACTAATAAAATGTCAGTGTGGATGAGGACTCGTGATCACAATGATCCAGAGGATGCAGCATTGATAGTAAGTTCTTGTACATACCAATACTTACATAAATCTGTATATTAAGATATATATGTATATATATTTAAATATTTCACAGGCTCAATTTGAAGCTGAGTTAGAACATCTGCCAGAGGACCAGCGACAGCTTCCCATGCGAAGGGATGAGATCTTTCATTACATTATTGGTCGGGACGGTCATGGATATAGTTTGACTTATGGAACAGGTATTCCTCGTTCAGTAGTGTCACGCACTGCGGTTGTTGATCCTGTTGTTGCCCAGATGACACAACAGTTGTCAGATTTCGAGGCACGGCTGCGCGCTTCTGAGGAGGCAAATACGCAATTGACCGCTGAGGTTAGAGCACTACGGGAATATGTGCATCCAGGTGATGGTGCTGGGGATCATACGAAACAGGTTTATACAGTATTTATTTATTTTATTTAAATTATTTTTGTTATGAAAATATTCATAATGTTTATTTCTTGTAGGCCCCTGGCCCACCGGATGGAGGTAGCAGTGATGACCACGCGTGACGCATCATATTCAAGAGGTGTGTTTTTGTTTTTACTTGTGTGGTTGTTATTGATGTATAATTTGGGTTTCTAGTGATATTTTTTGGGATTTGGGGGTATCATGTTGGTTTGACACAATGTTTGTATTTTGAAATGTGATAATACCTTTGAAATTATTTTATAAATGAAGTACATCTGAGCCTTTGTTACTAAGGTGTAGGGTTTAGTATTGGGCCTTTTCATTTAAAATGATATATACTTCTATGATTTATTTTAAATTGAGTATACTAGGACTATTTAACAAAGTATTGTTATTGAAAACTAGGGTGGAATCCGATTGATCCTATTTAGATCATACCCTACACCCCCACCCCGGAGAGCACCCCCCCCCCCCCCACCTCGCACCCCCCCCCCCGTACACCCCCCCTCCCCCCCCCCACCCCAAATAGCCCCCCCGCACCCCCGTACAGCCCCCCCCCCCACCCAGCACCCCCCAGACAGCCCCCCCCCCCACCGCGGACAGCACCCCCACCCTCTTACAGCCCCCCCCCCCCCACCCCAGACAGCCCCCCGCACCCCCGTACAGCCCCCCCACCTTGCACCCCCCGGACAGCCCCCCACCCACCCCGAACAGCACCCCCCACCACCGTAAGCACCCCCCCCCCACCCCGGACATCCCCCCCCCCCCCCCCCCGCACCCCCGTATAATGCACCCTGCACCCCCGTACAGACCACCCACACCCCCCCCCCGGACAGCCCCACCCACCCCGGACAACACCCTCGTACAGCCCACCCCGCACCCCCGTACAGCCCCCCCCCCCCCTCGGACAACCCCACCCACCCCAGACAGCACCCCCACCCCCGTACACCCCCCCCCCCCCCCCTGTACAGCCCCCCGCACCCCCGTACAACCCCCCCCCCCCCACCCCGCACCCCCTCGGACAGCCCCCCCCCCCCCCCGAACAACCCCACCCACCCTGGACAGCACCCCCCACCCCCGGACATCCCCCCCCCCCCCCCGCACCCCAGACAGCCCCCCCCCCCCCCCGTACAGCCCCCCACCCCCACCCCGGACACCCCCCCGCACCCCCCCCCCCGGATAGCCCCACCCACCTCCCACCCCCCACCCATACCTGGGTGACCCATCACCCAATCCCTAATATATGGGAGACCCTTTACTTATTCCCTAACACATGGGAGACCCTTCAGCCAAGCCCCAATCATTGACCCTTTTCTTTAAGCCATACATAATGTTTTTATAATTATCATGAGTCTAATAGATGAGGATACCCTTACCTAGGACTCACAATTAGGTGCGAATTCACCCAGCCTCATACACATGGACACTAATTTTCATAGATTTTGTATCATGGGATCCTACCAATTCATGGCTTATTATTAGGTGTAATCCCTAAAACCCTTCTTCACATGAGATATATACTTGGTTAAATGAAATCGGGAAGCACCAATGTATTATCCCCACTCAATCCTTTTCTATCACCCCATTCATGAAAAAAATGTCCTTACCACGTGATGCTAAACTTCATAGACCTAGTCCTACTACTAGGTTTAGTCCTTAGAATTACCTTCCGCTATCTAGTTTCTAATATAAATGGTAAATCAAAAAGGTCTTCCAATGTGTTATACCCATTCAATCTCATGTTGACACTCCATTCATAATGAATATGTCCTTACTACATGAATCTAAAATTCATAGGCATGGTATTCCTACTAGGTGTTAGCCCTAGAATTACCTTGTAACCCCCCACCCCAGACAGCCCCCCCCCCACCCCAGACAGCTCCCCCGCACCCCCGTACAGCCCCCCCCCCCCCCCCCGCACCCCCCCTGGACAGCCCCCCCACCCCGGACAGCACCCCCACCCCTGTACAACCCCCCCACACCGGACAGCCCCCCCCCACCCCCGTACAACCCCCCAACCCCACACCCCCCTGACAGCGCCCCCCCCCCCCACCCTGCACCCCCCGGACAGCCCCCCCCCCCCCACCCCGTACAACACCCCCACCCCGTACAGCCCCCCCCCCCCCCCCCACCCCGGATAGCCCCCCCACACCCTCGTACAGCCCACCCCACACCCTCTTACAGCCCACCTGCATCCCCCCGGACAGCCCCACCCACCCCGGACAGCACCCCCACCCTCGTACAGCCCCCCCCCCCCCCCGGACAGCCCCCACCCCCGGACAGCCCCCCCCCGGATAGCCCCCCACCCTCGGACAACCCCCCCCCCCCCCCCGCACCCCCCCGGACAGCACCCCGCACCCCCTCAGACAGCACCCCCCACCCCCAACCCGGACACCACCCCCACCCCAGACAACCCCCCCCCCCACCCCCCCCAGACAGCCCCCCCCCCCCCACCACCACCAGAACGACCTCAGAATGCCACGAAATCACACGAAAACAACCGCGGAGTGAATTTTGAAATGGTCGGACAGACGACACGTCAATCGAAGGTGCCGTTTGACCGCGGTGACAGGAAACGTGTTTCTAGAGTCATAAAACACCAAAACGGCATGTCACGGTCGAATTTAGAGAAAACGTGCTCCGAATGACTTGAAACCGCATGAGAATGATATAAATATTATTCGTGAGATGAAGGAGGAGATGGAACGCCCATCGGACGTGCGGTACGACCGAATGTGTCATTTTTAGCAGTTCGGTGCGCTCTAAAAGGACGCGTTGGGTGGTAAAAACCACCCAAAAAAACTCGGAATGCCACAAAATCAGACGACAATAACTGCGGAGTGAATTTTGAAATGGTTGGATAGACAGAAGGTAAATCGGAGGTGTCGTTTGACTGTTGTGACCGGAAACACATTTCTGGAGTCATAAAACACCAAAACGGCGTGTCACGGTCGAATTCAGAGCATACGTGCTCCGAATGACCTGAAACCGCACGAGAATGATACGAATATTATGCGTGAGATGCAGGAGGAGATGGAACATCCATCAGATGTGCGGTGCACGCGGTACGATCGAATGTGTCATTTTTAGCAGTTCGGCGCGCTCTAAAAGGGCGCGTTGGGTGGTCAAAACCACCCGAATGACCTTGAAATTCCACGAAATCAGATGAAAAAAACTGCAGAGTGAATTTTGAAATGGTCGGATAGAAGGAATGTCAATCGGAGGTGTCTTTTGACCGCGGTGACTGGAAACGCGTTTCTGAAGTCATAAAACACCAAAACGGCATGTCACGGTTGAATTCAGAGAAAACGTGCTCCGAATGACCTGAAACCGCCTGATAACAATAGGAATATTATTCGTGAGATTCGAGAAGAGACGTCACATCCATCAGACGTGCGGTGTGCACGGTACGACCGAATGTGTCATTTTCAGCAGTTCGGCGTGCTCTAAAAGGGCGCACTGGGTGGTCAAAACCACATGAACGACCTTGGAATGTCACAAAATCAGACGAAAACAACCGTGTAGTGAATTGTGAAATGTTCGGATAGACGTTACATCAATCGGAGGTGCCTTTTGAACGCGGTGACTAAAAACGCATTTCTGGAGTCATAAAACACCAAAACGGTGTGTCACGGTCGAATTCAGATCATACGTGCTCCGAATGACCTGAAATCGGATGAGAATGATAGGAATATTATTAGTGAGATGCATGAGGAGACGGAATGTCCATCGGACGTGCGGTCGCGTGGTACAATCGAATGTGTCGTTTTCAGCAGTTCGGCGCGCTCTAAAAGGGAGGGCCGGGTGGTCAAAACCACCCAAACGACCTCAGAATGCCACGAAATCAGACGAAAAAAACCACGGAGTGAATTTTGAAATGTTCGGATAGACGGCATGTCAATCGGAGGTACCGTTTTACCGCAGTGACCAGAAAAATGTTTTCGGAGTCATAAAACACCAAAACGGCGTGTCACGGTCGAATTCAAAGAAAAACGCGCTCTGAATGACCTGAAACCACACAAGAAAGATAATAATATTATTCGTGAGATGCAGAAGGAGACGACACGTCCATTGGACATGCGGTGCTCGTGGTACGACCGAATGTGTCATTTTCAGCAGTTCGGCGCCCTCTAAAAGGGTGCGCTGGGTGGTGAAAACCACCCAAATGACCTCGCAATGACCCCAAATCAGACGAAAACAACCAAGGAGTGAATTTGGAATTTTTCGGATAGACGGAACATCAATCGAAGTTGTCGTTTGACTGAGGTGACCGGAAACATGTTTTCGGAGTCATAAAACACCAAAACGGTGTGTCACGGTCGAATTCAGAGCAAACGTGATCTGAATGACCTGAAACCGCATGAGAATAATAGGAATATTATTCTTGAGCTGCAGGAGGAGATAACGCATCCATCGGACATTCGATGCGCGTATTACGACCGAATGTGTTGTTTTCAGCAGTTCGACGCGCTCTAAAAGGGCGCGATGGGTGGTCAAAACCACCCGAACAACCTCAGAATGCCAAGAAATCAGATGACAACAACCGCAGAATGAATTGTGAAATGGTCAGATAGACAGGACATCAATTAGAGGATCTGTTTGACCGTGGTGACTGGAAACGCGTTTCCAGAGTCATAAAACACCAAAACGGCGTGTCACAGTCGAATTCGGAGAAAACGTGCTCCGAATTACTTGAAACTGCATGAAAACGATAGGAATATTATTTGTGAGATGCAGGAGGAGACGGAACGTCCACCGGACGTGCGGTGCATGCGATATGACCGAATGTGTCGTTTTCAGCTATTCGGCGCACACTAAAAGGACGCGTTGGGTGGTCAAAACCACCCGACCGACCTCAGAATGCCACGAAATCAGAAGAAAACAACCGCAGAGTGAATTTTAAAATGGGCATATAGACGGCATGTCAATCGGAGGTGTCGTTTGACCGCGGTGACTGGAAACGCGTTTTCGGAGTCATAAAACACCAAAACAGTGTGTCACGGTCGAATTCAGAGCATACGTGATCGTAATGACCTAAAACCACATGAGAACGATAGGAATATTATTCTTGAGATGCAGGAGGAGATAGTACGTCCATCGGACGTGCGGTGCATGCGGTATGACCGAATGTGTCATTTTCAGCAGTTCGACACACTCTAAAAGGGCGCGCTGGGTGGTCAAAACCACCCGAATGACCTCAGAATGCCACAAAATCAGATGACAACAATTTCAGAGTGAATTTTGAAATTTTTGGACAGACGGCACGTCAATCAGAGGTTCCATTTGACCATAGTGACCGAAAACGCGTTTCCGGAGTCATAAAACACCAAAACGGAGTGTCACAGTAGAATTCAGAGCATACGTGCTCCGAATGACCTGAAACCGCACGAGAAATATAGGAATATTATTAGTGAGATTTAGGAGGAGACGGAACGTCCATTGGACATGCGGTGCGCACGGTACGACCGAATGTGTCATTTTTAGCAGTTCGACGCGCTCTAAAAGGGCGTGTTGGGTGGTCAAAACCATCCGAACGACCTCGGAATGCCACAAAATCAGACGAAAAAAACTATGGAGTGAATTGTGAAATGATTGGATAGACGGTACGTCAATCAGAGGTGTCCTTTGACCGCGGTGACCAGAAACGCGTTTCTGAAGTCATAAAACACCAAAACGGCGTGTCACGGTCAAATTCTGAGAAAACGTGCTCTGAATGACCTGAAACCGCACAAGAACGATAGTAATATTATGTGTGAGATGAAAGAGGAGACAGAATGTCCATCGGACGGGCGGTGCACATGGTACGACCAAATGTGTCGTTTTTAGCAGTTCGACGTGCTCTAAAAGTGTGCGCTGGGTGGTCAAAACCACTCGAACGACCTCGGAATGCCACGAAATTAGACGACAATAACCGCGGAGTGAATTTTAAAATGGTCGAATAGAAGGAACGTCCATCAGAGGTTCCATTTGACCGTGGTGACCGGAAACGCATTTCTGGAGTCATAAAACACTAAAACGGTGGGTCACAGTCGAATTCAGAGAAAACGTGCTCCGAATGACCTGAAACCGCATGATAATGATAGGAATATTATGCGTGATATGAAGGAGGAGACGGCAAATCCATCGGACATGTGGTGCGCGCGGTACGACTGAATGTGACATTTTCAGCAGTTTGGCGCGCTCTAAAAGGACGTGTTGGGTGGTCAAAACCACCTGAACGACCTCAGAATGCCACAAAATCAGAAGAAAACAACCGAGGAGTGAATTATGAAATGGTAGGATAGACGTCACATCAATCGGAGGTGTCGTCTGACCACAGTGACTGGAAATGCATTTCTGGAGTCATAAAACACCAAAACGGCGTATCACGGTCGAATTCAGAGAAAACGTGCTCTGAATGACCTAAAACCGCAAAAGAACGATAGGAATATTATTTGTGAGATGTAGGAGGAGACGAAACGTCCATCGGACATGTGGTGCACGCAGAAAACATTCATTTTAAGACAACAAAAAACACTTTCCTAAACTAAATCAAAGACTCTAAAATAGGAAAAACAAATTCAGAAATGATAAAATTTCTTAAATTGGTGGTTTTAAATTATTAGATCGCCCATGAGTTGTCAGATTTCATTTTATTATATGTATATAAAAACTTAATAAAGATGTCAAATTTATGTTTGTTTTGTTTAGTTTTCTTTGTATCTTTGTAGGTTTTTAAAGCAGATAGTTGTGGATCGTTGAAGCACGTCTATCATTTATTGTTTATGATGATCTTGATGTTTATTGTGTTTGGATTTGTTTTTCATTTGTTATGATTTATATGCTATTTTTTTATTTTTTATCATGAAATTTTTTAAAAAAGAAAATTTTCCAGTGTAGCGACCTCCATTAGCGGTCGCTGTAGGCCGGATTTTCATCCATCTTCAGAGACCGCTACGGTCACTGTAGGCCAAGGTCTCGGCCACCTTCATCAACTGCCATTGCCGGCTGCTGGGCGGTCTCTACATGCCAATAGCGATCGCCAATGGCGGTCTCTATTGGCCTAATTTTTAGTAGTGTTCCTAATCAACTTTGTTTGGGTAGTCGTTAACACAACCAACTTATCAAAATCAAACATGGGAATAGAGGACTTCTTAAGTTCTATAATCTCACCATTAGTATATTTTAACTCCTATTTTAGCTCATTATAATCTTCTAAAATATTATCAAACTCATATAGAATATTAGAGGCAAAAGATTACATTTTATAACTTTATGAGATCTTACTAATAGAGGGTGATTCCTCATGCACAATAGGAGGTGGTGATGGTATAGTAGAGAACCCTGGAGTTGGGCCAAGCGAGAGAAATCATATCCTTGGAGAAAGGGGGAGGGTGAAGATGGGGTGTTGGGCGGTGGGGGAGGGTGCAGGGGGGTCTGCAGGGGCAGGGGGAGGGGGAGGGTGCAAGGGGAAGGGGGAGGGTTCAAGGGGAAAGTGGAGGGTGCATGGGGTGTGCGGGGGGGGGGGGGGTTGTGTTAATCCCACCTATTAGACTATATTGTCACATCTTCTTTGATCGCATAGTCGAAAAACAGTAATATTTTAGATATTTGAATACTTTTAGGAAAGACTTATGCACAACATTTTCATATGACATTATAAGTCATATGATTATCAATGTTGTAAAACATAACCACTATTTCCATATCATTTCGAGTGCTTCTCAGGACTTCACTGCCAATGAAATACCCTTCTTCTTGACACTGTTGCACCGAGTAGTTAATCATCAGGAAAAACAATGATCTCCAAGGCCACATCATTATTTTGTCATCCGCCTCCTAAACAGATATTCTCATCTTTCACAACTCTAATATGTCCACCAAAACACCCATATAGGGCTTCCAGTTTCTCATAATTTTGGTACAATGTTTTCTCCTAATGTTTGAGGTTATTTATATGAAGATCATATCCAAAAGACTTGGTATCATTTCACAATGATTTTCAATGATTTGAATAAAACCTATGATGCATATGTGAAAGTTGTAGATTATTGTAAATATGCACCAAAGTATACGACATGGTGTAGTAAAAGCCATTATCTTGTGGGTTGTGTTATCTGGTGATTCATGATACCACACCTGTAACACCTCGAGATTTTATGAGATA
The DNA here is from genome assembly GCA_963277665.1 of Viscum album. Lineage (NCBI taxonomy): Eukaryota > Viridiplantae > Streptophyta > Magnoliopsida > Santalales > Viscaceae > Viscum > Viscum album. The sequence continues at coordinate 18,011 of CAUJRU010003183.1, forward strand.
TATTATTTTTAATTTCTTTTCTGTCTTCTATGTTACACTACACCAAGATTAGCTTGTACTATACGCAACACCGTATTAGCTTTCAGTATACACAACAATAATCTTGGCTCGTGTTACACATAATTTCAAGTTCGTTTAGTGGAAATTATTCTACGCAACATTAAGTATAGATTTTTTTAATGTATAAATGAAATAATTTTTGATTATGTTATACGTAACACAAAACGGAGCTTTCACTACACACATCATTGACTTGGCTTGCATTACATGCAATCAAGACCTTCCTCGATAGCGTGTGTAGTACGCAATACTGAGTTTCACTAAACGAGATTTTATTATAATATTATTATGAACTAGCCGTTATGAATAGTAATACCCACTTTTTGAAATTTTATAAATTTTATATTTCAAAATGGACTTCATTTTTGGATTTGGAATATTGAAATTAGCCTAGGGTGAATTTTTGGTATTTTTCTGAAAACTTTCAATTTTTGATGAATAGTGAAAACACTGGGTAACTATTTAAAAATCGAATTTTTATTTAACTAATTATTTATTTCATTTAAATTTATTTTAGGTCAAAATTTATACATAATACCTATATAAGTTCAATGTAATTCATTAGAATAATTTTATAATAATTTTAGATATATTAAAATTTTATTGAACTTTTCACCGTCTTTTACCCACCTCCTAGGAGAATTTGAAAATTTACATAAAACTTAATTTTACCGCTTCTGTGAGTGGAATTTAGAAAATCCGAGAGACACGGTTAATATCAAGTAGTAAAATGTGGTTAAATAAGATAAAAATAATTTTTGGTGAATAATAACTTTTTACTTTTATTTACTACGGTTAAAAGTAAATAGGGTAATTAAGGGTAAAAATGATATTAATATTACCCTAACACATGTCCTAATTCTATTGGATAAGTGTAATTAGACCAAAAAAAACCGTACAAATAAAATATTACCCTTTAGGTCCACTTGGATTAGATTAGGACATTTATTATTATTTTATTTAAAGAAGAGTTCAAATAGTTAAATCAAAGTTTAAAAACTAAAACATTTTTAATATAGGGTTATACATAAGATAAATTAGACTATAAATATTCATTAGAAATATAAAAAGGTTTACTACATAAAGGTATTTTATTTATAATTTTTATATATTAAATAATTTAATTTATTTATGACACAATGATGATGCAATAATTACCTTATTAATGAAATATTAACATAATTGATGTTATAAATACCCAAATAAATGTAATTTTAGACTTTTTATGAATTACACTAATTTTCTAGGTTATAATGAAATTTTAGTATTGATTCAATTAACTTTTATAGAACTAATCATGCTTTTATGATTTTCACAAAAATCAAGTACCAAATAGTGTCAAAATTGACATAAAAGGGTTTTTAAAACAAATATTATATTATTAATTTGTTATTTTATTCCTAAAAATATAAGGTTCGTCCAAATGAATTAGATAAGGATATATATATTAATAATTAACCACTTGTGGTTAGTTTGGCTTGTTATATTAAGTTTATTAACCATATAGTGTAAGAAAACAAAAAGACACGGTAAAAGTTAAATTATTTAACTTAGAGTTAAATCTAAATGATAAGGTTAAAATAGTAACCTAAACTTGTCTAAAACCTATTTTTTGAGAGTATTTATACCCATTACCACATTATCTTAGAAATAAATCAATTTGGAGCTATTATAAACCGAATATTACTTTATTATAAAATAATATGTTAAGTTTTTCCTAAGGTGCCCCTCTCCTCCCTTATAAAAAGGGAACCACTTCCCTCTTCTCTTCACACCCTTCTGAGCCTTGAAGCTCAGATAAACCCTTCCAATTACTCTTCTAAACATCCCTATTTATATCATAGAGGTTCTGGTTTTCTAAAAAGGCCAACTCTAGTGCCCTAAGAAGAAGTTTAAAGGAGGTGCGTCAGGAAGAGGTAATCTCTTCTACCGACTCTTTCAAGTTTCTTTCTTCTTCTACTTACTCTTCTTTAGTTGTTTCATTATAAAGTAATAACATCAGTATTACTTATATACTGATATGTTCTTATAAATATTAAACAACCCCATTTCACCTTCTATCCATCCTACGGAAAACGAAATCATCGCGCGTGCGTACGTACGGAATACCGTCTCCACGCCGTGGTGTAATATGTTTTTCCACCACCACATTACTTGGATGGGTATAATGGTGTAAAGAATAACTATATATGATTATTATAACATCATACTGATTCTAAGATATTATATCATCCACTAAAATTCCATTCAATAATATGGGAATGATATCATCGCTCGTGCGTACGTACGGATTACCGTCTCCACGACGCGATGAGATTCATTTTCCATGTTAAGAATTCAAGAATGATTATAAAGTATATATAATAATTAATCATGAAATATATTAAATAATAATTCTACTGTATTTATATATATATATTTATTTATGTCATCTACTTACTTCCGTTCAAGTCAATAAGGAAAGGAAAACAGCGCTCATGCGTACGTACGGCCTACCGTCTCCATGAACGGTGTATTTCATTTCATTCATCTATCTATTATATATATGTATATACTGAATATATATAATATATAAATCATTATTTACATTATGTAAGTAATTAAATCATGATATAAGTAATAATAATATCAAGAACAAAAAAATCGAAACATGTACGATAAATGAAACGATTTTACCCAAAACGCTGCTTTAACATGGAATTTTCAAAAAGAACGGGTATTATAAAGTCATAATTGATCCATATATGATATCATAACAATGAATATGATTCTTTAATAAGTAAATGACATTATTTAAATAATTATATAGTAGGTTCGGATACGTACAAAGCATATCGGACCTAAGGTAAGGGATAACTTTTCCAATCTCGTTTTTATCTGAGATTGTTTATTCGTAAGTATTTACTGGGGTTATATTTATCATCCTTGTACCTATTTTATAAAAATGGTTTCATGTATGTTTAAATTCCTTTTTACCCATTTTTTACTTTTACTACATGTTATGTAAGGAATCTTTATTTTTTTACCATATGAGGTACTTTTTGACTTTTCCGGAAAAAGTACGAGAAGAATGTTTTTTTTAAACTTGTACGACATGAACAAAATTTTACGATTTTATAACGCCTAATTTTCATGAATCATACTCTATAATATTTCATAATTATTTTCAACAAAATCCTTTTCTTTTAAAATTGTATGTCATTTTGTGAAAGAAGATGATTTTGAAGAAGAAAGGATATTTTCCTCAATAATTCATTTCAAGGGTTTTGTCAAAACTATTTTCCATCTAAGATGACATTATTTAGTATGATTTTGTCTCAAGAATAATTCCTCTATTATTTACATGGTTTTATTTTTCTTATGATGAAATGATATCCATTTATTTTATATGGATTATGTGATGATGGGATGATGTTTATGAAACCCATTTTATTCGTTGGGTTATTATGAAAGATGTATCTTTATTTTGTGGCACTAGTAAGAATGATTTCATTATGAGATGGGTAGGACCTATATCTCCCTCCAATGCATTGGGTGAAGATTTATATCTCATGATATAGACATGGCTGGAATGGAAAGTTAATCTGTTTCAGTAATACACAACTAGAACAAGGAGTGAACTCAGTTTAGTAATGGACTTTGTCCACTAAGATGGTCTTGGCAGCAATGCCTTGGCTACTATAGAAATCATATCATGTGCTTAATGGTTTTCCACAATTACATGTTTTATTCCCATGATATTTTATCATGATTGATGTTCCTTTATGATTTATTCCTTACATACTACCAGGATTTATTTCACAACTCAAGATTTTGACGTTAAAACTTTATGTTCATGTTTCTAAGTTCAAATGTATATGGTTTGTTTTATTTTCTCCATGCTTACCCTTATTGAGCATTTTATCTCACCATTTTTATGTTTTCTTTTCCCCAGGATATAAATAAAGGTTTTATGTAAGAAAACAAAAGGCGAAGATCTTTATGGGAGATATTGAAGATCTTTCACCACGATTAGAAGATTATATTCTAAGTTTCCAAATACACTAAACTATTACGGTCCTTCAGTGTTTGTTTTTGTTATGTATTAATTATTCTGAAAAAGTAATGTAATGTACATATACGTCAATCTTTGGGTCTCTATAGTTGGTATTAGAGGAAAGGTTTAGTCAAACTTTGGAAACTAGGATGTGAGAACTTTAGTGAGATCCCTAGAGATATTCCTAAGGTATGTCTAGGGATGTCCCTAAGGTTAAGAATAAGTATAAGTTATATTCCTAGAATTACAGAAGCAATATTAGAATTAAACCTAAGATGTTATATATTGAAGGTACTCCCCCTTTTTTATGTTGTTTTCTTATCATGATTTTTTCCTCTCACACTGTTCTTTTTGGGTTTTACACGATGGCTGGAACCTGAAGGAACCGTGTTGATTAATGTAATGGAAAATGCAATGATTTTCCTCCTGAACAAACCAATGTTATGGGAGATGGAGTGAAAAATCTTATTTCTATACTTACACAAGCTATGAATCATTCTGGACTTCCAAATCAGCGGAGATGGGAACAATATTTTATTTAGTCCTTTATGAGGCAACGTCCACCTTCTTTCAGTGGGTCTTCTGATCCAATTGTTGTTGAACAATGGATCGGTACCATTGAAAAGATATTTTATATATTTTCTATTCAGAACATGAAAAATTAATTTTCGTTGTTTACCATTTAGAAGGTGAAGCAGACCAGTGGTGGACTCTAATTAAGAATACAAGGCCCCGAGATGAAATTGAATCCATGGAATGGGATGAGTTCAGGAACTTATTTTAAAATAAGTACTTCCCTCGTATTCTTCAAACAAAGATGGAAAAGGATTTCCTTGAGCTTAATCAAAAGGATGATGAATTTGTTGGTATATACGAAGAGAATTTTACAAGGCATGAAAGGTATACATCTGGATTTATCATCCAACCTGAAAGTAAAGTTGATCGATTCTTCAGTGGCATAAAACCAAGTCTTCGAAGAGAATTAGCTATAAGATACTTCAGTAGCTATGAAGAAATTGTGCGTTGTGCTATCAAGGTAGAACTGGAAGTTGGTGTAACATATCCATCTCATGGTTTTGACAAGAAACGAAATATGGAGTTCAAGGAAAAACCTCAGAACAATGGTGAAAATAATGTGAATGTTTCTTTATGCTCAAAGTGTGGAAAGAAGCATGGTGGAGATTGTCTAAAAGGTACTAGAAAATGTTTCAAGTGTGGAAAAGAAGGTCATCAAGCAGCTTAGTGCCAAAGTAATAGGAAAAAGGTTTCTAATGACGTGAATAGAGAAAAGACTACAGATAATGCTCCACCAAAACTTCAATGCTTCAAGTGCAAGGAAATGGGGCATTATTCTAACCAATTCCCTAATCCAAGGGTTAATGATGATAGAAATGAGAAACCTATTAAGGAAAAGGACAAAGGGAAGTCACATGCGATTACTATTAATGATGATGAGTATGAAAATGATGTACTGGAATGATTATGTGTTTATGTAATGGGATTCCAAAATAATGTTTTGAAATCTAATTTATAGTAATGTGGAATATTGGAATATCTATGTACTAGTTTATTATGGGTTTAAATAATTATATGGTACTGGTAACCATGAAAAGTAATTCAAATATTTTGGAAAGCGGATAATATGATAAGGAGAAAATGAAATCTTTAATAGTATTCATGAGCTCATGACTGATATAAGGACTAAGTGATATTATGGTTTGAGTATATGGAATTTTTGGGATTTTGGTATGTGGAAAGAGTTAATTTTTTAAAAAATTCATGTTTTCACTAAGGTTCAATGGGTATTCATTTTTTTCAGGAGAATACATGATTAAGGTATTCACATGTTTGTAAATTGACCAACAAGATATATCGTATGATATATGGGGGATAAATGATGGTATTCATATGCTCGGCAGATGACATTTCTAGTAATTGTTTTCTTTATACTATGAGATTGGACAGAAGTATTTTAGATAAGCCTAAAGATTGGAATGGATTATGTTGGACATAAGTTAGTATTGTTTAAGGATAGAAATTTTTTGATATTATTGATGGAATGTTATAATAATGTAGTTTTAGAAAAAGGACAACCTGCAGGACGGGCGATGACCCGTCGCGTCGAACAAGGCTGTGGGAATCGAACCCACAACTAAAGTGCGACAGGCCTTTATCGCCTACCACTGGCCTACAAGAAGTCCCCGATTAGTAGAAACTAGTTTTATTATATTAAGTGGTATGATATATGAATTATAAGTCCATTTTAGGAACCATATACGATTAATCTCACTATAGATGGACTTATGTATATTTAATAACTTTTTCTATCCTTTTGTTTGAGACAGATGGAATGACCTATCATTCTATCGCATGATCTGCTAACACTTCATGGAAGACAAATTCAACTTCATTTCTTTAAGATATGAAGTGGAAATTATTCAAGGCACAAACAACAGTAAGATTTTACAAAAATCAAGTAAGTATTTATTTTAATTCAACAATTCTTCAACTTTAGGGAAATGATCTTGAAAATAAAAAATGTTGTCCTGGTCTCCTTATATCTGATGAATCAGATGGTACCTTAAATCATCACAAATTTATGTCTTTGTGATTGTTGGCTTTTTCGTAGTCACGTCCTCTACCACTCTCCATCATAACTTGATGGTTAGATTTTTCTTCCATATCCATATTTCCACCTATGTTATCCTATGTGGAAACCCAGTGATGACTTAATCTGGGTAAACGTTACATTTATTACTTTACTTTCTATAATTAAGTTTTAGTATTCCTTTTACGATGTGGGTTTTTACGAATGAAACTTTCAAGTAGTAAACAATTTATAACCCCGACGAATTTTGAGGGAAAAATTCCTTTTAAGGGGGTAGAATGTAACACCTCGAGATTTTATGAGATATATAATTTTTAATTTCTTTTATGTATTCTATGTTACACTACACCAAGATTAGCTTGTACTATACGCAACATCTTATTAGATATTAGTATACACAACACTATTCTTGGCTCGTGTTACACACAATTTCAAGTTCGTTTAGTGGAAATTATTCTACGCAACATTAAGTATAGATTTTGTTTAATGTATAAATGAAATAAGTTTTGATTATGTTATACATAACACCAAATGGAACTTTCACTACACGCAGCCCAGACTTGGCTTGCATTACACACAATCAATACTTTCCTCAATAGCGTGTGTAGTACGCAATACTGAGTTTCACTAAATGAGATATTATTATAATATTATTATGAACTAGTCGTTATGAATAGTAATACCAATTTTTTGAAATTTTATAAATTTTATCTTTCAAAATGGACTTCATTTTTGGATTCGGAATATCGAAATTAGCCTAGGGTGAATTTTTAGTATTTTTCTGAAAACTTTCAATTTTTGAGGAATAGTGAAAACACTAGGTTACTATTTAAAAACCGACTTTTTATTTAAATAGTTATTTATTTCATTTAAATTTATTTTATGTCAAAATTGATACATAATACCTATATAAGTTCAATGTAATTCATTGGAGTCATTTTATAATAATTTTAGATATATAAAAATTTTATTGAACTTTTCACCGTCTTTTACCCACCTCCTAGGAGAATTTGAAAATTTACATAAAACTTAATTTTACCGCTTCTGTGAGTGGAATTTCGAAAATTTGAGAGACCCGGTTAATATCAAGGAGTAAAATGTGGTTCAATAAGATAAAAATATTTTTTGGTGAATAGTAACTTTTTTCTTTTATTTACCACGGTTAAAAGTAAATAGGGTAATTAAGGGTAAAAATGATATTACTATTACCCTAACACATGTCCTAATTCTATTGGATAAGTGTAATTCGACCAAAAACAACATTAGGGATAAAATATTATTGTTTCCTATGGAATTGGGGATGACCTTGTTGATTTAACGTTCAAACATTCCAATCGGTTTTTAACGGGTTTGTTCGTAGAACCAGAAACATCCAATGATTCTATATCCATTTGGACCTACATTCCAAAGTTAGCTGATCATTAGTTGTGGAACGATGAGGCTTAAGAATTTGCATTGGTCAAGAGGATGGGAGGTCAAATTCATCACACCTTGTGAGGGGAATTATTTTCTACTCTGGGACTCTCTTTATAGATTTCATTTATGTTTGTGAATCCTTATTACACTACCAAGTATAAAATGAGATTTTATTTAGATCTAAAAATCAATGATTTGATATGTAGTAATTTAGAGAATCTTTTATATGTATTCGAGGATCTTCATCAATAGAGAATCAATTGTATTTGTTAGATATTCTTAGTCAATGGTATCCTTCGACACATTATATAGAAATCTCTTGGTCATTATGAAAACCATACTAGTTTTAAAGCCACTCAGTGGGGCACTTGAAGTTTATTGTCATTCAGAAGGACATAGATTGTTTTTAGTGTTGGGATCATACCCGCAGATGGGCTACCTACGTATCCTTTGTTTTAGAAAAGTAATTAGAACCCACGTAGTTCAAGTAAGGGAGTATGATGTTTATGTATTATTGATGGCTCAAAGAAAGATGTCATAATTACTTTTACACTCTAAGCTCACGTGAGTCACACTTGGTGTGAGAAACAAGAGGTATTGGTAAAACTGGACAATTGTGCCATGAAAGATGCAATCATAAGAAATGATGTGGGGCTTATGTACGTATGACTGCCCAAATAGATGAAGATTAGGATTTACTTCAGGGAAGAAACCTGGGACAGGATCCATAAAGGTATATGTGCTTTATGGAGATTTGAATACTTTAACTTGGGGCTTATTCCTGAAGAGGATTCCCAAATTAGGAGGGGACTTATGGTTGGTTTTTACTCCGGAGAAGGAAACCCAAATCAAAAGGAATTATAACTATGGCTTACTCCTGAAGAGGATGCCTAGATTAGGGAATTTAGGGCTTACTCTTCAAAAAGGAAGCCCAGGTTAAGGAACTTGGGGCTTACTCCTAAGGAGGATGCCAAAATTAATGAGAACATGGATTGGGGATTACTCCTGAAAAGGAGGCCCAGGTTAAGGATTCTCTCATCTTAAAGGATGAGGTTGAATGAATGAAATCTTTGAACTTAGTGACATGAGGATATGTAAATCACTAGGTTTTAAGAGATGTTCCACAGAATTCCTTTCAGATAAGGAAGCCAACAAAGAAATCATGCCATGAATGACTTTAGAGACAGTTCTGAAGGCTTAATCTTGAAAAGGATAGGTGGATAAACATAGGAGAGGTGAAATAGGCAGAGGGGGCACCCAAAATAAAGGCGGCGCGCAAGTCCTGTGTGGGTGCGCAAGTACTGCATGGTCGCGCAAGTCCTGGTCGTGCAGCTGTACCTGCACGACACATGGGTACTTTTACAAAGGTCAATACTTAGGGTAGAACTTGGGAGAGGCTTGGCTCAAGCCTTTAATATTACCCCTAGAGACTTCCAGAAGAGAGGCGCGCAAGTTATGTGGAAGGGTTAAGGCAGCGTGCAAGTGTGTCCATTTCCCTGAAGGGCTGGCCACCTAGGCGCGCAAGTGTTGATGAGTTTCAACACTTAGCCCTTACTCCCCCACTTTAGATCTTCCATTCTAGGTAATAAATTACCTTAAAAGTGGTCGGAAGCTTTGATAAGACACTAGGGCACCGGGAGCTCAAATCTGAGTTTCTGGAATTTTTCTTCCCCGAAATAGGGGGCCCACATGGGGTATTTATAGGCTGGAGAAGACCCTGGGCAAATTTCAAAGAAGGTGTGTAAGTCACCTGCGTGACCAATAGACAACGTGCAAGTATAATTTCTTGACCTTGGTGGAACTTGCGTGACCCAAGTGCATTTGAACTTGTGTTCATGCCTTTGTCAAATTTTGATGTTTCTTCAAAGGATGAATCACTTTGAGTTCCAGGTATTTCCCTTTTCATTATTTTAAACTCTGTGGCAGAAAGGAGGGTCAAAAAAAGTCCCCCCTTAGAGTTGGATCTGAAAGAAATGAGGATGTGACTCTAAGGAAAATAGGAAAACCAAGGAACCTGTGGTGCGCAAGTATTGAGCATGCAGATTGCGGCGCACAAGTGTTGAACCGTGCAGGAGTCGGCGTGCAAGGGTGCGGCATGGCCTATAAATACACAGTCATTCTCGCGCAAAGACACCGGATCTCAAATTTCTTTCTCTCATCGTGCAAGTTGGTCTCGTCATGCTAGTTTACTTGTTTTCTGTTGTTTCACTGCTGTCACGCTGCTGTAGAGGTAATAGGACTTACGTGGTGATACCTGCATGCCAAAAACTTGCACGACACATCCATACTTGCACACCAAAATGAGACTTATGCTCCTTATTACCTATGCCATTTTTTATAATTTCTTTACAAATTTTATGAAAACTAAACCCATTTAAGAGTTAATTCATTGAACTTTTGTGTAGATTCAATGGCTCCCAAGAGAATTGGAACAGCTGGTGAACTGGAAAACAAGCGACTTGATGATATGATGAGCATAATTGTCCATGATTACTATACCGTCTGTGACCGAACTCTCCCAGATTTTGCTAAGTATTTGGAGAAGTATCACCGTGAATTCCCCCAGAGCATTTATCTGCCTTTGTATGGCTCTGGTCATCTTCGAGAAGTTATCATTCCGGAAGCAAATAACTATCTTCCAATTTCTTGGTTTCAGAACTACACCAACTTTGCTGCAGCAAATATCTCATGTGGAGGAGTATTTCTAAATGCTAGAACAGTGGAGAAGGCCTATATGATGCATCATATCCCATGTACTCCAGATCTGAAACCTCATAAGCTTGAGCTGCAACCACATTGTTATCCCTCAATCTTCTGAAATTCTCAGATGGCTCCATCCAAAGGCTGGAAGAAGAGCTGGGACTTCCATCCTGTAGGAGGTGTGAAGCCAACCTGGATGTGGGCATACTGGGTATGAAAAACCTGTGCAGAGTTTGTCGAGGATTTGAAAGGGGTTGCGATATATGAATTCCTATGGGCTGTGAAAACATATGTTTATAGGCATGATAACTTCGTGCCGAGAAACTCAGCCATTGGAGCCCAGAAACCAATTCTTTCCATCTGACTCATGGAGAAGTAGGAATCAGTATGTGGGATGTCCACAAGATCTCAGGGGCTCCAGTTTTGGGTGATATGTATGATGAATTCATCCCTCCCAAGGTGACATGGAATGATTCGGAGAAGACCCCGGCTTTGGCTCAGGAATTATTGAAAATCTTCCAAAAGCTCAAGAGTTCAGAGACCTCCTTGAATCATTATAGAAAGGATATTCATCCAGAGGAATGGATGAATATATTTATTATCAATAATCAGTAGAAGGAGCTGAAGGAGAAGGGATCGAAGGAGAAGGGATCCAAGAAGAAGGGGCCCAAGGATAAGAGGCCCACTCGTCCTACCACTTGCCCCAAAACAGAGAAAAGGGGTGCTCCTGGCACATTCTGGCCGACCCTAGAAGCAGGGGAATTTGAAAAGTGGGGATATGAGGTGAATTAGAGAATCCCAAAGAAGACTCGTCTGGTGGGATTTTTGGCCTTGTGGCTTAGTGTTTGTCTTCTACCAGTTAGGGGCTCGAAGGGAGGCGTTAGGCCAGGGACCTTCGTTATCGCAGCCAAGTTGGATGAGGGGAAAATGGTTGGGTTGACTACCCCCATTTTAGCAAAGATTCATAGGAGCTTACTCCATGTCTTCATGGGTAAGTATCCTTTAAGAATAGTGGGACCATTCCAAGTTGTATGGGTATGGATCGCCACTCACTTCAGGACGTATAAGGTACAGAATGGAGTACAAATCTCTAGAAGTTCTTTCAGGCCATTAGTGCAGGAATTCTCTGGAATTGCTCCACTAGCTCTCAATTCTTATGACATGAAGGTGAGTCTGGGCATGTATAAGGAATTTAATTTATTTCATTATGGAAATCCACCAACCGGGCGGTTTTTTGATGATGGAAGAGCCAGCCTGGATTTGAGGGCATACATACTAGCCTGCAGAGATGGTGTGCTGGTCGCCAGAATTGACAGAGAGATTATATGTGAGGCATATGCTCCCTATAGATTTGAATGTAAATTCAAGTGTTTATAGTAGACCGATGTATCTCCCCCCGTGCATATCAGGTCAGAGAAACATTTGATGGTTGCCCATAATCTATGGTTGGTGACATCTAGGGAGAAGACCGGGGCAGTGTTTGAGCTACCAATTGAAAAAGAGGCATATAACTTGACTACATGGTTTGCCGAGCACTGGATAGCATCATACCCTACAGGGGTGCTGAATCACCTGATTTGTTAGGTGGGGAAAAGGAAGAGGACTGTAGAGAAATAAACCCTTCCTCATGAAGGTGATACTTCCCCACCTGAAGCTGATTCGCCAGATTCCTCATCTAGGACTGACTCACCGGATTCCCAAGATAGGGATGATGAGGCACAACAAGAGGAAAAGCAGCCTCGTGCCCGATATAATCCTCCAGTCAGAATCAAAAGACCCACTCCATCAACTCCTGGTAAGTTACTTCGTTGTGGAAATTTAATCTCCATTACTTTATAGAGAAACAAGTCTTATTTTCTTATCCTCTATCAGTAGTTGCAGGAGCTAATAAGAAGCTGAAGTTAGAGATTGTAGGACCTTACTCACAGCCTTCTAGTACACATACTGAATATCTACGACCAGAGGCTATCCAGACATGGAAAAGTCTATATTGTGGTACTAAAACTTCCTGGATGGATTAGTGCGAGGGGATACACCTCCTTCGAATAAGGAATCATGTGGCTTCTACATATATCCATTACGAGGATAACCCCGATGAAGTGCGGTATTATATTAGAGAGCTGGAAATGCTCATATATGGCACTGATGATTCCATTCCTGTCACCAAGAAGGTGAAGGAAATGATTTATCGTGGTGCCATTGAGGGGACTGGTGGTTCTAGAGATGATGAGTGGCACGATTACGTGGCTCCTGAAGATGTAAGTTTTCTTTCCTTATTTGCTTTGCATCTTGATTTGTTAAATCTTTGTTACTCAAGGAAATTATTTTATTCATCCTGCAGATCGCAGAGAAAGGAACTACTAAGGTTCCTTCACCATAATATAGCCATGGTGGTACTGCCATTGGAGCTGCTGCTGAATCTGCTCTTGAGTTGGATGAGATATCTCCAGGCCATCAGGCCATGCATGAGGAGTTGGACATGGCCTTCCATTCTCCAATTCAAGTGCCTATAAGGGAGACTTCCGACACTCCCAAAAATCCAATGAATCAAAATCAATGAAGGAGGAAGTCCACAGCTAAACGCTTTATTAGTAGCAGTAATTCCTTTGGATAATCATGATTCTATACCCATGAAAAGGTTGATCATACTTCATGGGATTGCAAGGGCTTCTTTAATTTCTCCTATGAGAGAGAGGACTAACCCTCCTTTGAGGACCAAAGAGGGTACTGGTGAAAAATCACAAGTTCATACTAACTTGGATACTCTTGGAGAAGAGACAACGTCTATTCCTGGTATCCCTCCTACTGATGTTGCAAGAAGAGAAGAACCTACTTCTGGTAAGTTAACAATGCTTCATAAAATGTTAAATGAAACATCGACTAACTTCCATTCTGTAATACTTTAGGTTCAACCCATGCACTCTAGATTTTGGAGACCATTGTAACTGATGCCGCTATTTTATCTGAAGATGTTGTTCAGGGTCAGAGACTGCATAATGAAGGTCACCAAGAAGACATACCAAATGATCCCACTGGTGAGATTAAACAGGATTATAAGATTACATTGGATGAAATGATAGGACTTGGCACATCTTTTGAATATGTTTTAGATCATGTTAACTTACCATGTAATTTAGAAGATTATGTACGTAAGTGTTATGCTTCGTCCTATTAAAAATAACCTTTTATTACATGTCTAATCATGATCGGTTCAAATGTGCAGCTCTATCTGAGAAAGCTGCTAAACTACCAATGCTTGAAGGGGGTACAGAAAACCCTACTATTGTAGAGACATTAGCGCAAGTAGAGATGAACCCTGTAGAGCTTCCTCAAACTCACCCTGAAAATCCTGTTGAAGGTAGGAAAGATGGGGAGGAGCATTCTCAAGTTACTGATCTACCGTTGGGTAAGGGATAACAATATTTGTGACTGTGCTTAATTTTCAAGACAGTCAATTAACTTTTTTTATCCTTTGAAACTAACCAAAGATTTCAATTGATTATGCAGGGCCATCAATTTCAGTGTCTAGATCTGGTGGTGAAGCCTCAGCCTCCGCCCCAACGGGAATTGAAATTGAAAAAGAACAGGTCAGGGGAGAAGCACAGGTCAGGGGGGAAGGAGAAGAACAGGGCACTTCCCTAAGTGCATTAATCCCAGATTATATTCCCCCCTATGACAGTGATGTTGAGTCGAATCCAGAAGTACAAAAGGCACTCCAATTTTCAAGACGCAAGGCATGGAAAAACATATGGAAAATCATATTAGAAGTGCCTCTTGAAGATCTGTCATCAAAGATCCCGTAACTGTCATCCCTTTTTGTTATGCTGGGACTTGGAATTTTTGGATATCAAAATATCCATACCGTGGTAAAGAAATTCATCTTAAGAAGGGAGCAGGAGCAAAAGTGTCGTGAAGATCTAACCAGGGTCAAGCTGTCGGCCAATATCAGTGAATTTGAGGTTACGGTATCCCGAGATGAGGCTGACTATGCTGCCAAGATGAAGGAGATGAAGCATAATATCAAAGATAAAGTCATCGAGCATATGCATCTTCAGCAATAGTTAGATTTTGTTACTAGGGAACTTGACCAACTCAACAATTCACTGGAGGGAGCTCAAGAAAATGGAATGAAATCCATCATGGATACTAAGAAAGCACACCATCAGGCTGAAAAGAATGAAGTTGGTCGAGTGCCTGAGCTTCAAGTGGTTGCTGATGAATCTCGGGATGATGTACATCAAGTGAAGACTTATGTTTATAGCCTTTTGTAATTCCTATAAAAGAGAATAAAATCCAGTCTGTGGATGTCTTTATAATTATTGTTCATCAAATTGAAAAAACGCTTTCATTTTCAATCATCTGTACACACATTTTCCCACTACCTGCTTTAAATTTTTACTTAATCCAATGGGCCTAGTAAGCATAGTTTGACTTTTTCTAGGATTATTATAAATAATCCTACAAACTTTGAATCTTTTAATTTCTCAATATTACCTAAAACATACAAAAATGTATGTTTAGTGAGCTGGAACTTGACTTTTGTTTAGATTTCCCTTGTCTTTTGTGAGCAGTTTAAAGTCATGCACATTGGACATAAAAAGGATAATGTTTAAGGTCTAAATAGCTTGGAACAAACGGATTGACTCAATTCCTTGATAATTTATCTGAAAACATATTACCATGTTCAAGTATGAGGGAAAATATGTAAACTATGACTTAAGAAATTTTGAATCTGAGGAATGATATGAAAAAATGGCTAAAAAGGCATTAGAAGAAGTAGTTCCTAAGAATGAAGTTACTACTATTTAACAAGCCTGTTAGGAGGTTGAATTATGTAGGGCCACCTAAGGGCATTGGCTGCATAGTTAAATAATAACATTTTTTGGCTGACAATTCTGTTATGTAGACTATTTATGCAAGGCCGCCTAAGGGCATGTGCTACATAGTCAGGCAAAAGAACTCCCCGAAATTTACCTTTCTACTGCTAAAAATCCAGTGGAAGTTTATGGGGATTCAAATTTTCCAAAGCATAGAGTCTGCTATATAGAGAGAGGTACTTGAATATGGAGAAGATATTTCCAAACAAGATTCTCTAAGAACTGGATGAATGTCACTCCTACGAAGGTCTGACCCAAATGTAGGGAAGAGAAATATAACCCATAGACTTAAATAATTTCAGATCATGAAAAAGAGTATGATACAAATATGTTAAGGATGACTATTTTTTCAGATCCCTACATATTATCGTTAAGACAACTAAGGACAAAATAGGTTTTCTTTCCAAGAATGAAGTTACCATTATTTAACAAACCCATTAGGGGGTTGAATTTCGTAGGGCCGCCTAAGGGCATTGGCTGCATAGTCAAATAATAGTATCTTTTGGATGACAAGTCTGTTATGTAGACTACTTATGCAAGGCCGCCTAAGGGCACGTTCTTCATAGTCAGGTAAAATAACTCTCAGAAATTGGACATTTCTATGACTAGAAGTCAGGAAAAGGGTGATGAAGATCTGAAAATATTTAAGGTTAAGATTATAACACATAAAAATGGGTATTGTCCAATGTATGTAGAGATAAATAGATCAATGCTAACCATAATCATGTTGTGAATGGGTCCTGAATTGAGATGTTGGACTTCACTACGTATCCCATAAGGATGGGAATCAAGCCATACTTAGTTCTTTAAATACATTTTAACATCATGTGGGACGAAATTATTGGAGATAATAGTTTAGGGTCATAGATCTCGGACCATTATAAGAAATACATTGTGTGTGTTTTCATAGGGACTTTTTAGCCAGGGGACTGAAAGTGGAATTTGGGGTTAGGCCCAAAATACTTGGGGATAGATTCGAGGGACACTCGAACGTTCCTACGTATCCCATAAGGATGAGAATAAAGCCGCATGTAGTTCTTGAAATACCCTCTGTACAGATTTGGTTCGTATAAGTGAAGGGTGAAAAGGGGACTTTAGTGCAATGATGGTTTGACCCAAGATAAAAGGTTCATGCATTACCATGTATGCACATAGTCTTTGAAATATAACATGATTGGATATCAATGTAAATAATGATTTCCTCTTAGGTGAGGACATCAAATAATGTTGTAGTTTATTGTTGTACAGGACAAAGGTGTAGTATAGTTTAACGTTATGTAGCAAGGACAAAGGTGAACCAATGTGAAGAGATTGGTTTTGGGCATAAACCGTGGGAGGTTTCCTACATACCCAGCCTAGAAGGCAAGGATCAAATTCCGCATAGTTCAATTAAAGAATGAATTAGTGATCAAGTTGTTTTTGGGGACAATGACCTAAAAAATGGTGTTGGGACTTATGCGTGGTTAGCGGCCCAGAGAGTGTATTATGGTTGAAGTTTTCTCTAAGCTCACACAAGTCATACTCGGTGTGAGAAACAAGAGGTGGAAACAACCTTAACAATGCACAGTTTAATGTCATGTAGGACATATGAAGGGACTATGCAGTTTAAAGTCTTGCAGTTTGGACTATTGGTGCTGCATAGTTTAGTGTCATGTAGTAGGGACAAAATACAGTTTAACGTCATGTAGGACAAATATAGGGACACAGTTTAACGTCATGTGGGATGTAAGGGTGTTGTACAGTTTAGCTTCCTATAGCTAAGACGACGAAGACAATACAGTTTAACGACTTGTTGGACGAAAGGGGGACTATGTAGTTAATTTCATGCAGTAAGGAAAAAAGAAGACACAATTTAATGTCATGTTGGACATATTAGGGATTTTTTCACAGTTTAACATCATGTTGGATAAAAAAGGGACGATACAGTTTAGCGTCATGTTGGACGAAAGTGCGAATAGTTTAAGGTCATATTCATGGACCATAGATGGTGTAGTTTAACATCTTATGGGATGTAAGGGACTTCTGTACAGTTTAGCATCATGTAGTTAGGACGACACAGTTTAATGTCATGTTGGATGATGGTGTGAATATTTTAAGGTCATATGCATAGATCGTAGAAGTATTTTGTGTTCATACAAAATATTTCTTCAGAATTCTGGCATTGGTTGGAGTAGTGATGAGTTCTCCATATATTGATATTAAAGAATAATCTCCATTGGAGTAGACCTTATGTATTGAATAAGGTCCTTCCCATTTTGGTTCCATATTGGGATGTTTCTTTCCTGGTATCATTAGAGTTCTGAGAACCAATACCAACTCTCCCTAAATGAATGAACGAAGACAAACTTTTTTGTTGAAAGCTCATGCTATTCGATTATGATAGACTTCCAAGTGGTGCAGGGTGCACAACCTTTTCTCATCTAACCATTCTAATTCATCCAATTGATTTTGAGATTGTTCATCTGTAGATGACTGATCACAAATGGTTACTCTAAACGTGGGTAATTGAACCTCAATAGGAAAGACTGCTTCCGTTCTATATACCAATGAATATGGAGTTTACCGCGTTGCAGTGCGAGTGGTGGTTCGATAAGCCCATAAAGCATGAAAGAGTTTATCGGGCCATGATTTCTTATCTTTATCCACCATCTTTTGCAGTATGTTTGAAAGAGTCTTGTTGAAATATTCTATCTGGCCATTGGATGCTGCATGATACCGAGAGGAATTATTGGATTTAATGTTGTATTCTTGATACAACATCCTCACCTCGGATGAAAAGAAGTTGGTTCCATTGTCCGTCAGCATGGTATGAGGGACACCAAATTTGTTAATGATGTTAGACTTGATGAAGCTAACAATGCATTTAGAACTGACTTCTTTGAGGGTTATTGCCTCTGCCCGTTTGCAAAAGAAGTCAATTGTAGTAAGAATGTATTTCAATTGCTTGGACGTAGCCAAAGGATAAGGTCCCACTACATCCATTCCCCATGTGGCAAATGGCCATGAGTATTTAGCTTTATGAAGCAACTCTGGGGGTTGATGAATGAAGTTGGCATGTACTTGGTAAGAATGAAACTTCTTTGTGAAATCAACACAATCTTGTATCATTGAAGGCCAAAAGTATCCAAGCCTTCAAATTTGATCAGATATTCTATGTCCAGACTGATTGGAACCATAGACTCTTGCATGTACTTCTTTCATGACAGATATTGTCTCTTCACCATCAATACATCTGAAGAGAACTCTATCAAAACCATGCTTGTAGAGAACTTTCTCTAAGTGATCTGGGCTATCATAAAGAGTGAAATTTACCACACGTCTCTGGACTTGTTCTTTCCCAGCTCTATCAGGTGGAAGTGTTCCATTTTGAAGGTATTCCCTGATAGGTGGCATCTATCATGTAGTATGACCATATGGTTCAGAGATGGGAATAATTTCATTGATTTCCTCTGTTCTGGCTTGAACATAAGGTGAAATTGTACGACAGTGGGAAATACTGATGGTTGTCTTGTCCCGATTTGGATCTGTCAGAGCTGTGGCTATATTAACCAGTGCGTCAGCTTGGGCATTTTTTTATCTTGGGACATAAGAAAATTGCGGTTCCGAAGGAAAATCCATCATTAACTCTCTGACGTAATCATACAAAGGGATTAATTCTTCTTTTCTTATTGCGTAATCCCCATTGACTTGTTTGATTACCAGGTCTGAATCACATTTCACCTTTAAGTGATTCACTTGTGCTTAAAGTGCCAACTCCAAGCCTGTAATAAGAGCTTGGTATCCCGCTTCATTATTTGTACTACCTCCCAATAATGAGAAGTAATAAGGTAACAATACCTTTTACGGGCAAATGAGTACAACTCCTAACCCAACTTTGTTGAATTTAGGATTTTCCATTTTCCTCCCTGTTGGACTTCTGGAAGCACCATCGGAGTACATTTCCCATGTTTTAATACTTTCTTGAATAGAGAAGACTTTCTCATTAGGGAGTTCAATATCTGAAGATGTGTCTTCTACTGAAGGGTGTTCAGAAAGGAAATCATCCAGAGCTTGGCCCTTTATTTCCTTTTTAGACACATATTGAATATCAAATTGCTGCAGAATAACTGCCCGCCTTTCTAGACATCCTGTAAGCATTGGATGACTAAGGATGAATTTGAGCAGGTTATTGCGAGATACCAATTGGATCTCGTGATGTTGCAGGTAGTGTCTCAATTTTTGAACTTCAAAGATTAATTCTAGGTAGCACTTATCAATATTTGAATATCGGGTTTATGTTTCAAGCATAGTCCGACTGAGATAGTAAAGGTTGTTTTCATTCCCAGCATCATTCTTCTGAGCAAGAAAGGCACCCAATGATTTCTCTAGAGCTGTCACATAGAGGATAATTGGTCTTCCTTCAACAGGTGGCATTAACACCGATGGACTCAAGATATACTTCTTGAGAATATCGAATGCTTCTTGACATTCTTTATTTCACTTGTAAGTGACTCCCTTCTTTATCAAATTGGTGAAGGGTAAGCTTTTTTCCTTCCAAATTGGAGATGAAACATAGAATATAGGCAAGGTTTCCTTGAAGTCCACTCAATTCCTTTAAATTTAGAGGAGGTGACATACCAAGGATTGACTTTGTCATCTCAAGATTGACCTCGATACCACGATGGCGTACGACGAAGCGGAGAAATTTTCCTGAGGTTACCCCAAAAGCACATTTTAAGGGGTTCATCTTCAAATTATGTTGCCGAAGTTTGTGGAATATGAATTCTAAATCAGCAAAGTGATTAGAATGTTTCTTGGATTTAACCAATAAATCGTCCACATAACATTCAACAAACTTCCCTAAAAATGGTTTGAAGATATGATGCATGGCACACTGATATGTTGTGCCTGCATTCTTTAGGCCAAAGGGCATTACCCGATAGCAAAACACACCCTGAGGGGCTCTGAAAGTTGTAGATTCCTCATCCTCTAGAGCCATTCGGATTTGATTATATCCATAATATCCATCCATGAAGAAAAGTGCTTCATAGCCAGCTGTTGCATCAATTAAGAGTTCTGTAATCGGTATAGGGAAATCATCCTTAGGATAATGTCGATTAAGATCTCTAAAATCAATGAAAACTCTAATTTGGCCATTTTTTTTCACTGGGACAATATTATCCAACTATTTGGGATATTTAACTTCTCTGACGAAGTTACCTTTGATGAGCTTATCCACTTCAACTTCAATTTTGGAAGCATAGGTTGGGTGTGTTCTTCTAGCGGCTTGTTTGAATCCTCGATGTTCTTCTGGAAAACCCAAACGATGAGTGGAAACATCAGGATCAAGCCCTAACATCTCTGTATAGTTCCAAGAAAATATATCTCGATTTTTCTTTAGAAATGAAATATACATCTCTTTCTCTTCAAGAGTCATGGCCGCACTAATTAAAGTGGGGCATGGATCTTCTTTTGTACCCAGATTTATTTCTCTAAGATCATCCACGGTGGTAGAGATACCCTCTTCAAATGTTGGAGGAGCATCCCTGAGATCTTCTTCTTCTTCTTCAACATGTGTTATTTCTTCTGTTTCTACTTGCATAGTATATGATCAAGTAGAATTTTCATGATCAGAAGAGATTTTAAAATTTGAACATCTTGAAGAAGAAGATTCCATTTCTGACCCAATTGATGATGAAGGGTCTTCTTAGGGTAATAAAGAGGAGATGATGGATTGAGAATCGACATCATCGTTTACCTCTGACATTGCTATAACTTCTTATGACCTGATTGGCAAAGTATAGACTTTTTGGATTTCAGCAGATGAAATGAAGACATCTCAATTTGAGCTTTCATCATTGCTTGATGAATCACCACTTTCTCCCATGTTGTCTGGCTTGATTGACGTAATTGACATTATGGAAGTTTCCATAAGAGTATTTTTATTTGAGTCTATCCTGTCAATTTGACTGATAGGAAACACATAATCTATACTCACATGTGTAAATGGGTTTACTGGAATCTTTTCCAAACTATATGGAGCATTAACTTTGGAAATTTCCTTTATTTTGGATTCCTCCTTTCCCTTCATGTGATAAAATTCCGCCTCAATGTATTGATATTCACATGTCTTGAATGGGGATTTATCACCATACAATGTCCCAATTTGACCATCGAAACAATATTTGAGACATTGATGGTATGATGAAGGGATAACTACATGTTGATGTTGCCAGGTTCTACCAAGAAAGATGATGAAGGCTGAGTCTTGATCAACAACCATGAAATATGAATTGGATACAAGATCTCCAAACTGAGTTCTGAGTGTAATTTCGCCCAGTGGTTCTTGTTCATTTTTATCATATCCTTGTAACATCAAAGTAGAAGGAGATAAATCAGATTCTGTGAGTCCTAATCGACGAAGTGTACGAATGAGGATGAGGTTGACTCATGAACCATTATCAATAAAAACTCTTTGGACATCTACACCATTGACCTTTACAAATAAGTACAGAGGTCTAATATGTCCATGCAAGACATCATCTTCATCTTCATCAGTAAAAGATATCACTGTGTGGCATTCTGCAATATTATTCTCTACATGGTAGACTTCAGCTGTAGCAATTTCAGTTTCAAACTCCTGAGGAATCGACAAAGCCTCGATGAGTGCCTCCCGAAGATCTTTAGATAAATTCAAAGCATCCAAAATTGATAACTTGGCCGGTATTTGGTCTAAGTGTTTCAATACATCATACTTTTGATCCAAAGGTCTGCATTTTCCAACAGGAACATGTGGTTTAGTAGGTGCCTTGGAATTCGATGCTTTGGAAGTTGATGCATCTTGTATCGGGGTAGGAGTTGGTAATACTCTTGGCTTTGTAAGATTAGACCGATTAGGTCTATTTACTTGCTGAGAGGAAGATGATGGAACCTTCAACCGATCTTCCAAAATAATTGTGCCAGGACTGAGTCTTCCTT
This sequence comes from Viscum album, assembly GCA_963277665.1. Classification (NCBI taxonomy): domain Eukaryota; kingdom Viridiplantae; phylum Streptophyta; class Magnoliopsida; order Santalales; family Viscaceae; genus Viscum; species Viscum album. Next base: position 40,665 of record CAUJRU010003183.1, read on the forward strand.
GTGTGGAAGAACTTTCTTGTTCTTGTTGAGATCGTTGAAGGGTTCTACCATGAGTTTCTACCACATACACAGTTCTAGTAGGGGTAGAATTAGAATAGTGTCCTCTGAAAGATCCACATCTTCCCCTATATCCTAAGCCTCTGGAACTTCCTCTGATTCCTCTGTTTGATATAGTGAACTCGGGCTCATCCAAATAGAAACTGTGATTGTCATATGGATCTGTTAATTGAATCATATTAACAGAACCGAAGATTAACTCTTCATCCGATGAAGACTCTGCCTGACTAGCCAATTTAGGTTGTTCCGTTTGATGGGGTGGTGCCTGTGACTTCGAAGTAGATGGCATAAAATCTGCCAGAGTCAATGACAACTTGGGCTTTGACACGATTTCATCTTTTTCTGATTGTTCCTCCTTCTTGGAATTGGGTCGTTTCTTTGAGGATTTTCCTCTAATGAAGGGGGTTTTTCTGCGGCATTCATGGAAGAAGACACAATTGGTTTCTTCAATTGTGTTAGCAAAATAGCATGATTTCGGTTGATCATTTTTCTGACCATCCAATCATCATATTTTTGTGCATTTTTGTTATTGACTTCTTTCCACTCTCCTTCTTCCTCTGGATCTTTAGTAGTAACACATGCTACCTAAGCTGAAGAACCTTTCATTTTAACTTGTCCCGAGTCCACCATTTTCTGTAGGAGGTATTTGAAGACAAAACACTCCTGGATGGGATGCCCCAACATCTGATGAAATGGGCAATAATTGGGATGGTCTTCATCTCCTTCCTTGTTTGGCCTCTTGGGCCTCGGCAGCTGAACCAAATTATTCTCTAAATCTGAAATGAAGTAACCAGGAACTTGTTCATTTCGGAAAGAGAAATATTTTCTCTTTAGATCCTCAAATTGTTTCCGTCTTTGATCTCTTTTATCATCTTGATGAAATGTCCTCTATTTTTGGCGCTCAGGAGGTGGATCCCTTCGAGAAGATGAAGGTTTTGAAGTTGAAGTAGGTACAGGTTCTTGTTTAAGCATAACTGTAGCAGTCTCTGCTTTACCCATTCTCCTTCCTAGAGCTAATGTAATTACATGAGCTTTATCCTTAGTTTTCATAATAGAATCTTCAATCTGTTGAGCGATTGAAGTAAGGTCTCAAAACCCTCCTATGTATTTCATAGGGATCAGCGGTGTGCAGAACTCATCACGTAAATTCACCACACAGATTGGCAATAATTCCTCTTCAGGGAGTGCTAAGATTAGGGAATATGTTAATCCCTTCCAGCGAGCAATGAAATCTGAGACCATTTCATTCTCCCTTTTCTTACAGTTTTTAATATAAAAAACGGTTGTCTTTGGAAATGTTGAGTTGAACTGAAGAAGAAATCTTTGTCGGAGATCCTCCCATCTGGTAATTGACTGGGATTGTAAGCTTGTGTACCAGACAAAAGCAGGCCCTTGTAATGACTGTACAAAACACCTGAGTTTAACTGCTTCCTATTGCTGAGGGGTTCCCATCATAGGATCGCAACGAGAAACAAAATGTGTTAAGTGTTGATCTGGGTCTCCCGAACCATTAAAGATTGGGAATGTGGTACTTGAAAAATTTGATGGGGGAGGAATTGCATCAACGCATTTAGGGTAAGCTCTCTTTTCTGGTTGAATTTGAGCATACTTTCCCTCCATAGATTCCAACTGATCTGTTAATGACTCAATAGTAGTTATTAGCTTTTGAGAAACATATGGTTGAGCTTGGACCTAAATAGGTGCAATGACTGGAGCTGGTACAGATGTGGCAACTGATACTGCAACCGATGGTAGCACTGCTGATTTTTGTTGCACTTGACCCGTAGGATTATACCTTTGAGGGTGTACTGATAGAGGAGGATATTCTTGATCCATATTAGTAGCCACAACAAATTCCCTTGTCTGAATGACTCTAGCACAGTTAGGATGAAGACTACCTTGAAGTTGTTCTGCGTTCAACCTCATCAATTCCTTCATTTCTTCCTCTTGTTGTGAAAATCTTTGCTCTAGTGAGAGTAATTGGACTTCTCTAGAAGAAGGTTATGTAACCTGATTCTTTCCTTTCCCCTTATTGGACACCTTTCGGAGAGGGGGAAGTGGTTTACTTGAAAGATTACCTACGTTCTGAGCAATCCTTTGATTTCTTGTACGCACACCTTCTTCATTTGTGTCTGTGCGTACAACTTCTTGAGTAGGAACCTCTTTATCTTATCCCTCCGGGTGATCCTCATCTGGTGGATCAGCAACTACGACATTGATGACATTGATTGATTCATAATTCATTTCATCTCTTATATCTGTATTTATGCGATATTGTCTTCTTCCATGTCCTTGATGAGACATTTCCTTTTGTTGATTCGATCCCTTAGGAACTTCTTGATGAACCGTAATTTGGAGGGAATATCCTGATAATTTGGTTCTTCATTCCTCTTGAGGCTTCTTCCCCAATCGAGAGAAAACTAACTTTCTCTGAGGGAGGGATTGAGGATTTGAAAAAGTCCCCAGTCCTGTAGACTGGGGTTGTTCCTGCTGTCTTTTCTCAACTCCTCGAATCCTATTTGTTGATTCAAAGGGTTGGGTTAAAAGAGTCCTCAGTCTGGCAAGATGGGGTGATTCTTGACATGCTATATCTGAGACCTTCTTGAAAGCTCTCCTGATCTTGCGGACATTAGTCTAGAAATTAGTTGGATGCATCAACCTGCATCCACTTTTATCACCTGGCTCAAAAGACTGTTGGATGATTTCTGAAACTTCTGTCACTTGATGATGTGCTTTCTCCAAATGAGAGGCCTGTTAAATATTCTTGTTTTCTTGATGCAGGATTAATTCAACAACTTCTTCTCTGTATGCTTGATTTTGAGAGGAACTAGTTGAGGCCTGTTCTTGGGAAATCTTTTGATTACAAACAAAACCCATTGACTGTGGCCGGCCATGGGCAATAACTTTGCATGAGATCATTTTCGGCGGGCTTTGCTGACGGGAGAGTATAGTTAAATTTAGTGCTCCATGGACACCCCATACCCTGATATGAATACCAGATTGGGAATTGGAAATTAACTGGTGCAATCGTCTTAGTGCGCTAAGGCATGAACGTTGAAGGGATCTCTGCTGCTTTTCAGCCTTCGGGTATTGAGAAACTGAGAGAGATGCCAAGTCAATTTGGCATTGTAACCCTTCTATTATCTTGACATGATCTTCATATTCATCATAAGATAATATTTTCTTTTTCAACTGACAAAGATTTTTCCATATGCTGAGATGAATATCATGAATTCCATCTTCCGTCAACATCTCCGGAATGTCGTACTGAGAATCAGCCAGAGGCCAAAACATAACTGGAACTTCACCTTTTGCCAGTTGTTTTCTCATATTCAGTACTTCCTCTTTATCATTCGATGAAGATTATTCTACCTGATTAGACCAGAGAGGGTGCGTCCTTGTTGCTTCATCGGATTCAACAAGATTGGTAGAGAAATCACTGATCAAACTAGAAGATGCATGACTTAGGGGTGGTTCAGAGAATGACCTACACCCTGGGCTATCTTCTGATTGAGAAAGTATTTCACCTACTAACAGTAAAGCATCAGACATGACTGGATTCACATTTTCTAGTGCCTCAAGATAAGAGGGATTTCTCGTCACTACATTGTCTGTTGGAGAATTTTCTAAGCAATGTGAATCACTACTGCAGAGAGGACTTTTGCAGCTAAATTCATCATCATGGGAAGGACCACCATGGTGGGTTATAACAAAAGATGAAACATTTTTCTCCTTGGTCTTATGACCGTACAGAGGGTTCTTGTGGCTCTCATCTGAAAATGAAACTTCAAGATCGACCGAATTGTCATGAAGCAAGCCTTCATGAGGAAGTGTCTGATGCAGACCTTCAGAATTAATGTCCCGGCTATTGGGAACTAAGATATTAGAATCTTGAGTTGAAACAGATAGTTTTCTGAGTGCATCAAGAACTCCAGCATCGAGTAAGGCCTTATTACATATTGGCCCTTGATTTCTTGACTGTGTTGGGCGGGTCTTCTTCTTAGACTCTTTCTTACTCACTTTGGGAACCACTTGTTGATGAAAGTGGTCATTATTGGAAGGAGTATATGCCTTCTTAGGAGAAATTATCAGGTTAGGATGATTATCTCCACTCAAATAAGGTGTATGTGCCTGACTTGGCTGTCCGTATGATATGGTGGAGTACGCCCCACAACCATCATGGACTGGAATAGATGTGTGTGTCTGTTCTGAAGTGAACTGTTGATGTGTCACTCCACTGGTAGGGATAGATTTATGTGTCTTTCCCTGAGATGCTGCTGAAGCTATTATAATATCCTGGCAGGCATCCAGAATATGAGCAGGGATTTGTTTCTTCTCTTTCACCATTGACAGAATGTGCTTGGTGACTTCAGTGGCCGGAACGGGGATATACGTCCATTCTGTTCTTGGATTCGATGTATGTACCTGCTCCTGTCCTCCTTTTCCTGTCAGTGAATCTTGACAGTACTCATGTGTGGGGGCAGAGAGTTGAGTCTGCCTCCTGTTTGTCGTCGGAGCTTTCCGACTGACTTCTCCGAATGCTACCAAACGAGACCGTTGTTAGGCTTGATCAATACTAGAAGGTTTATGTGCCTGATGATTGCACTCTACCGAACGTGGTTGATGAGCTTCCTTCAATACTGACAGACGAGGCTGCTGGAAGGATTGATGAGTGTAAGAAGGTGTATGTACATGTTTACCAGTTGTCAACACATTGGGTTGGCGGGCTCCATCACATGTAGTCAGATGAGCCTACTAACTAGCCGGGGATTTATAAACAGGTGTATGTTCCTGTCTATAGTACTCCACCAGAATTGCCTGGCGGGATTGGCGTGCTACTGCCAGACGAGGCTGCTGGACAACGACATTAAAATGGACGGGTGTGTGTTCCCGCTCATTGCTTTCCACCAAGTTAGGTTGGTGGAATTCTCTGGAAATGGCAGAGATAAGAACCTGCTCTTTGTTAAACGGTTGTGTCCTCTGGTGGTTCGTCTTTCCTACTTGGGTTCGAGGAACCTGAGCCGAACGCCTGAGGACGAGACCCTCATCATGTTGAGGGTGCACTGTCACACAATTCTAGCGGTGATTGTTGGTGGGATCCCTCAGGAAGGACTCATGTTTCCTTGAATTAAGGCCCTGAGCAGCCTTCTCATTCACCTCCTCAGAATATGGGAGGGAATGGTTGTTGAGTTCCGGGGATAACAACCCGAAATGGTTGGAGACGGTGGTTAGCACCGCCTACTTCTTGATCACTGGTCATCGCTGTCCGGATGACTAGGGTGAGTTGTTCACTTGGATGGCTTGTCGAGCAGCCTCCAGAGTTGGAATGGTACCATGTTGACGGTACTCCTTAACCATCACATTCGATACCCAGTGTTGTAGATGCTGAGTAGGTGATATCACCCTCAGAGCGGACGATGATCCAGCAGGAGTAGCAGCAGATGCCTTCACAGCAGAGGCATTCACAGGTGTGAATTTAAGAGAAGCCATTCTTGTAATGTAAAAGATCTTGAAAAAGAGTGCCTGTTTGATATAACAAAAAAAATAAAGATAAATTCAGATGATACATCTTTTGGATGAGCACATATGTTATTGATTTCTTTGTTGTCCCTCTCTCTGAGTTTAAATAAGGGCCTAACAAATAGGTAAAACATCACTTTAACTTGGTTAAAGATTCACGTCGGGTTCACCATTTTTTTTCCTCTGGAATTGGGGATGACCTCTTTGATTTAAGGTTCAAACATTCCAATCAGTTTCTAACGGGTTTGTTCATAGAACCAGAAACATCCAATGATTCTATATCCATTTGGACCTACTTTCCAAAGGTAGGTGCTCATTAGTTGTGGACTAACGAGGCTTAAGAATTTGCATTGGTCGAGAGGATGGGAGGTCGGACTCATCACACCTTTTTGAGGGGAATTATTGTCTACTATGGGACTCTCTTTATAGATTTATGTTATGTTCATGAATCCTTATTACACTACCAAGTATAAAATGACCTTTTCTTTAGATCTAACAATCAATGATTTGATATATAGGAATTTAGATAATCTTTTATATGTATTCGAGGTTCTTCATCAATAGAGAATCATCTATATTTGTTAGAGATTCTTATTCAATGGTATCCTTCGACACATTATATAGAAATATCTTGGTCATTATGATAACCATACTGGTTTTAAAGCCACTCAGTGGGGCACTTGAGGTTTATTGTCATTCAGAAGGACATAGATTATTTTTACAGTTGGGATCGTACCAATAGATGGGATACCTACGTATCCTTTGTTTTAGAAAAGGAATCAGGTCCCATGTAGTTCAAGTAAGGGAGTATTATGTTTATGTATGATTGATGTCTCAAAGAAAGATGGCGTATTTACTTTTACACTCTAAGCTCACGTGAGTCACGCTCGGTGTGAGAAACAAGAGGTATTGTTAAAACCAGACAATTGTGCCATGAAAGATGCAATCATAAGAAATGATGTGGGGCTTATGTATGTATGACTGCCCAAATAGATGAAGATTAGGATTTACTTCAGGGAAGAAACCTGGGAACAAGATCCATAAAGGTATATGTGCTTTATGGAGATTTTAATACTCTAACTTGGGGCTTATTCCCGAGGAGGATGCCCAAATTAATAGGGGACTTATGATTGTTTTTTACTCCTGAGAAGGAAACCCAAATCAAAAGGAATTATAACTGGGGATTACTCCTGAAGAGGATGCCCAGATTAGGGGACTTGGGGATTACTCCTGAAAAAGGAAACCCAGGTTAAGGAACATGGGGCTTACTCTTAAGGAGGATGCCCAAATTAATGAGAACTTGGATTGGGGCTTACTTCTGAAAAGGAGGCCCGGGTTAAGGATTCTCTCATCTTAAAGGATGAGGTTGAATGAATGAAATTTTTGACCTTAGTGACATGAGGATATGTAAATCACTAGGTTTTAGGAGATGTTCCACATAATTCCTTTCAGATAAGGAATCCAACAAAGAAATCATGTCATGAATGACTTTTTAGAGAGTTTTAAGGCTTAATCTTGAAAAGGATAGGTGGATAAACAAAGGATATGTGAAATAGGGAGGAGGGGCACCCAAAAAGAAGGTGGCACGCAAGTACTACATGGGAATGCAAGTCCTGGTCACGCAGGTGTACCTACGCGACACATGGGTACTTGTGCGACGGTCAATCCTTTGGGAAGAACTTGGGAGAGGCTTGGATCAAGCCTTTAATATTACCCCTAGAGACTTTTAAAAGAGAGGCGCGCAAGTTATGTGAAAGGGGTAAGGCGGCGTGCAAGTGTGGCCATTTCCCTGAAGGGCTGGCCACCTAGGCGTGCACGTGTTGATGAGTTTCAACACTTATTCCTTACTCCCCATCTTTATATCTTCTGTTCTAGGTAAGAAATTACCTTAGAAGTGTTCGGAAGCTTTGAGAAGATACTAGGGCGCCGGGAGCTCAAATCTGAGTTTCTAGAATTTTTCGTCCCCGAAATGGGGGGGCCACAGGGGGTATTTATAGGTCGGAGAAGACCTTGGTAGAATTTCAAAGAAGGCGTGCAATTCACCTACACGACCAATAGGCGGTTCGCAAGTATACTTGCGCGACCTTGGTGGAACTTGCGCGACCCAAGTGCATTTGAACCTTTGTTCATGCCTTTGTCAAATTTTGATGTTTCTTCAAAGGATGAATCACTTTGAGTTCAAGTTATTTCCCTTTTCATTATTTTAAACTCTATGACGGAAATAGAGTCAACAATTTCCCATTAGGTCCACTTGGATTAGATTAGGACATTTATTATTATTTTATTTAAAGAAGAGTTAAAATAGTTAAATCAAAGTTTAATAACTAAAATATTTTTAATATAGGGTTATACATAAGATAAATTCAACTATAAATATTAATTAGAAAGATAAAAAGATTTCCTACGTAATGGTATTTTATTTATAATTTTTAGACATTTAATAAGTTAATTTATTTATGACACAATGATGATGCAATAATTACCTTATTAATGAAATATTAACATAATTGATGTTATAAATACCCAAATAAATGTAATTTTAGACTTTTTATAAATTAAACAAATTTTATAGGTCAATATAACATGTTAGTATTGATTCCATTAACTTTTATCGAACTAATCATTCTCTTATGATTTTCACAAAAATCAAGTACCAAATAGTGTCAAAATTGACATAAAATAGTTTTTAAAACAAATATTATATTATTAATTATTATTTTATTCCTACAAATCTAAGGTTCAGACAAATGACTTAGATAAAGATATATATATTAATAATAAACCACTTGGGGTTCTTTTGGCTTGTTTTAGTAAGTTTATTAACCATATAGTGTAAGAAAATAAGAAGACATGGTAAAAGTCAATTTATTTAACTTAGAGTTAAATCTAAATGATAAGTTTAAAATAGTAGCCAAAACATGTCTAAAACCTATTTTTTGAGAGTATTTAGACCCATACCCACATTATCATTTAAATAAATAAATTTTGAGCTATTATAAACCGAATATGACTTTATTATAAATTAGTATTTTATGTTTTTCCTAAGGTGCCCCTCTCCTCCCTTATAAAAAGGGATCCCCTTCCCTCTTCTCTTCACACCCTTTTGAGCCTTTAAGCTTGGAAAACCCCTAACAATTACTCTTCTAAACCTATCTAGTTATATCATCGAGGTTCGGGTCTTCTCAAAAGACCAACTCTAGTGCCCTAAGAAGAAGTTTAAAGGAGGTGCGTCGAGGAAGAGGTAATCTCTTCTACTGACTCTTTCAAGTTTCTTTCTTCTTCTACTTCCTCTTGTTTAGTTTTTTCATTATAAAGTAATAAAATAAGTATTAATTATATACTGATATGTTATTATAAATATGAAACAACCCCATTTCACCTTCTATCCATCTTATGGAAAACAAAATCACCGCGCATGCGCACGTACAGAATACCGTCTCCACGTCGTGGTGTAATATGTTTTTCCACCACCACCTTACTTGGATGGGTATAATGGTGTAAAGAATAACTATATATGATTATTATAACATCATACTAATTCTAATATATTATATCATCCACTCCAATTCCATTCAACAAATATGGGAACGATATCATCACTCGTGCGTACGTACGGATTACCGTCTCCACGACGCGATGAGATTCATTTTCCATGTTAAAAATTCAAGAATGATTATAAAGTATATATAATAAGTAATCAGGAAATATATGACATAATAATGATACTTGATTTATGTATATATATATATGTATTTCATTTACTTACTTCCATTCAAGTCAATAAGGAAAGGAAAACAATGTTCATGCATACGTACGGCCTACCGTCTCCATGAACAGTGTATTTCATTTCATTCATCTATCTATTATATATATGTATATACTGAATATATATGATATATAAATCATGATTTACAGTATGGAAGTAATTAAATCATGATATAAGTAATAATAATATCAAGAACAACAAATCAAAACACGTACAATAAATGAAACGATTTTACCCAAAACACTGCTTTAAAATGGAATTTTCAAAAGAACAGGTATTATAAAGTCATAATTGAACCATATATGATATCATAACAATGAATATGATTCTGTAATAAGTCAATTACATTATTTAAATCATTATACAAGAGGTTTGGATACGTACGAAGCATATCGTACCTAAGGTATGGGATAACTTTTCCAATCTCGTTTTTATCTGAGATTGTTTATTCGTAAGTATTTACTGGGGTTATATTTATCATCCATGTCCCTATTTTCTAAAAATGGTTTCATGTATGTTTAAAGTCATTTTTACCCATTTTTTACTTTTACTACATGGTATTTAAGGAATCTTTCTTTTTTTTACCATACGAGGTACTTTTTGACTTTTCCGGAAAAAGTGTGAGAAGAATGTTTTTTTAACTTATACGGCATGAACGAATTTTTATGATTTTATAATGCCTTATTTTCATGAATCATACTCTACAAGATTTCATGATTATTTTCATCAAAATCCTTTTCTTTTAAAATTGTATGGCATTTTTTGAAAAGAAAATTATTTTGAAGAACAAAGGATATTTTCCTCAAGAATTCATTTCAAGTGTTTTGTCAAAACTATTTTCAATCTAAGATGAAATTATTTAGTATGATTTTGTTTCAAGAATAATGCCTCTATTATTTACATGGTTGGATTTTTCTTATGATGAAATGATATTTATTTCATTTATATGGATTATGTGATGATGGGATGATGTTTATGAAACCCATTTTATACGTTGGGTTATTATGAATGATGTATGTTTATTTTGTGGTACAAGTAAGGATGATTTCATTATGAGATGGGTGGGACCTATATCTCCCTAAAATGCATTGGGTAAAGATTTATATCTCATGAGATAGACATGGCTGGAATGGAAAGTTAATCTGGTTCAGTAATACAGGATTGGAACGAGGAGTGAACTCGGTTCAGTAATGGACTTTTTCCACTAAGATGGTCTTGGCAGCAATGCCTTGGCTACTATGGAAATCATATCATGTGCTTAATGGTTTTCCACAATTAAATTTTTTATTCCCATGCTATTTTATCATTATTGATGTTCCTTTATGATCTATGACTTACGTACTGCCAAGATTTATTTCCCAACTCATGATTTTGACGTTAAAACTTTATGTTTGTGTTTTAAAGTTCAAATGTATATGGTTTGTTTTATTTTCTCCATACTTACCCTTAATGAGAGTTTGAGCTCACCCTTTTTATGTTTTCTTTTCCCCAGGATATAAATAAAGGTTTTAGGTAAGAAAACAAAAGGAAAAGATCTTTATGGGAGATGTTGAAGATCTTTCACCATGACTAGAAGATTATATTCCGAGTTTTCAAAGACACTAAACTATTACGGTCCTTCGGTGTTTGTTTTTGTTATATATTAAGTATCTCGAAAAAGTAATGTAATATCCATGTACGTCAAGCTTTGGGTCTCTACAACACCTAGGCCACTATGACTCCCTACACCTAAGTCTCCGTGTGTTAACCAAGATACCATCATTACTGCTTTAGTGCCATTCCAAAATTCCACCTGCAAGGGGCGGTGCAAGGGGTATTGGGGGGGGGGGCTGTGCAGTGGGGTTATAAAGCTGTGTAGGGGGTGTAGGGTGGAGTCCACGGGGGGCTGTGCAGGGGGGTTCCGGGTGGGGGTGTCAGTCCGGGGGGGTGTGCAGGGGGTGCAGGGTGGGGTGAAGGGGGGCTATGAAGCAGGGTGGGGGGTGTCCAGCAGGGGGGGGCTGCTGTCCGGGGGGGGTCTGTCCATGGGGGTTTCCAGGAGGGGGGGTATGTCCGGGGGGGGGGGGGGGTTGTCCAAGAGGGTTTCCAGGAGGGAGGGGGTGTCCATTAGGGGTGATGAAAGGTTTTTCCAGCAGGGGGGTTGCTGTCTGGGTGGGGTTGTCCTAGGGGGTCAGTCCAGGGGGGTTCCCGGAAGGGGGGGGGGCTGCTATCCGGGTGGGGTTATCCAGGGGGTTTCCAAGAGGGTGGGGGTGTCCAGGAGGGGGGGTCTGTCCGGGGAGGGGGTGGAGGGGGGCTGCTGTCTTGGGGGGGGGGCTATTGTCTGAGTGGGGTTGTCCAGGGTGTTTCCAGGAGGGGGTGTCCAGGAAGGGGGGCGTCCAGTAGGGGTGGTACAAAGGTTGTCCAGCAGGGGGGGGGGGCTGCTGTCCAGGTGGGGTTGTCCTGGGGGGTTCTGTCGAGGTGGGTTTCCAGGATGGGGGGGTCTATCCAGGGGGGTGGAGGGGGGATACTGTCTGGGGGGGATATCCAGGAGGGGTTGTACAGGGGGTTTCTAGGAGTGTGGAGGTGTCTAGGAGGGGGGTCTGTCCAGGGGGGTCCAGCAGGGGCTGCTATCCGGGGGGGCTACTGTCCGGGTGGGGTTGTCTAGGGGGGTCTGTCCAGGAGGGATGGGGTGTCCAAAAGGGAGGGGGTCTGTCCAGGGGGTGTCTAGCAGGGGTGGTGCAAGGGGTATCCAGCAGGGGGGTGCTATTCGGGTGGGATTGTCCTGGGGGGAGGGGGGTCTGTCCAGGGGGTTTTCTAGGAGGGAGGGGGTGTCCAGGAGGGGGGATGTCTGGGGGGCGCTGTCTGGGGGGGGTGGTCTGTCCAGGGGATGAGTGGGGTTGGTCCAGGGTGGGAAGGGGGCTGCAGGGGGTGTTCATGGGGGGGCTTTAAGGCGCAGGTGGGGTGCAAGGGGGATAGTGGGGCGGATTTTCAAGGGGTGGTGGGGAGGATGCAAGGGGCCAGCACTGGCTGAACGGTGCTAGTTTTTTTTACAAAATATGTAGGCCTATAGCCACTATTTTAAATCATAGCTATAGGTCTACATCCACGGTTTCTAACCGTGGCTATATATCTATATCCATGGTTACAACCGTGGCTATAGGAGATGAGTGATTTTAGCCTATTCCACAGGTTGAAAACTGTGGCTTTAGGGTTTTTGCCACAGTTGGAACCTTGGCTACAGGGCTATAGCCATGGTTCGAACTGTAGCTATAGGTTTTACCATATAGCCACGCCAATACCAGCCACAGTTGTGGGAACCGTGTCTATAACCTATAGCCATGGTTTTTTGGGCCAATAGCCACGGTTTAAAACTGTGGCTATAGCCTAATTTTGTAATAGTGATACCCTTGTGTTTTACCATAGGGAGCCCCTATTCTTTTCATTAAGAAGAAATATGGATCTATGAGTTTCAACAATAATTATAGGGAAGTCAATGCTATTATGATAAAAAAATAAGTGTAATTTGACTTTCATTGTTGAATTATTCAATCAACTTCATAGAGCTAAATATTTTTCAAATATTGACCTTTGTTCTGGGTATTCTCAATTCCAAGTAAATAAGGAATATATTTTGAAGTCATCATTTTGAATGAGGTATGAATATTTCAATTTTACAGTAATTCCATTTTAATTCACTAATGAACCCTCTATTTTTATGGATCTAATGAATAGTGTATTCAAGGAATATCTTAATAAATTTATTGTGGTATTTATTAATTATATCTTGGTGTATTATAAAATCTATGAGCACCATGAGAATCAATTTTGGATCATTCTTGATATTCTTAGAAGAAATAGTTATATGGTAAATTTAGTAAGTGTGAATTGTGGATTTAAAAAGTTTCTTTTCTTTCCTATATTCTCTCTAAGGATGGAATATCAGTTGATCCAATGAAAACATAGACATTAAAAGAATTTTCTACACTAATGAACATAACTGAGGTATATAGCTTCATTTGTTTAGAAGGTTACAATCAGTGATTTCTTTAAAAAAATTATCGATTGGCTAAGTTGTTAACTAATCTTACATGTAAAGGTGTTAAGTTCATATGGATAGAGTAATGTGAATAACGTTTTGAATAATTGAAGAGGATATTATTAAATTCTCAAATTTTGAATCTACCATCATGAAATTATAGATTTATGATACATAGTGATGCATTTAAGAAGGGACTTGGTTATTTCCTTATACAGAATAATAAAGTTATTACATGTGAATCAAGGAATTTAAATACTCATGAACAGAACTATCCAACCCATGATCTTGAGTTGTAATATGAAATCTTTTCTTTGAAGACATGGATAAATTATCTATAGGGATAAATATGTGATATATACATAGACTATAAGAGAATAAAATGTTTGCTTTCATAGAAATAGATTAATATGAGGCAAAGGTTATGGCTTGAGTTTCTCAAGGATTATGATTTCAAATACAATACCACCCTAGGAAGGAAAATATGGTAGAATATGTCTTAAGAAGGAAATATCATGGAGTATAACCAAAATGAGTATTGATGGGGATCCTATGTTCATGGATATTTTAAAGATAGATATGGTAATTATTAAAAAAGGGGATACATCTCTCCTTTT
>CAUJRU010003184.1:0-54625 GCA_963277665.1 Viscum album
CAAGTTTGTCACGACCCGTCCTCGGGGCCCGTGTTGTGACTACCCCAAGCCCGCCTTCCATAGGCCAGGGGCTGGCGACTAGCACCAAAGGCGTAAATCCTGATAACTGGGAAGGCATTGCCTTTATAAAAGTAAAAAAAACACCACAGAGCACAACCGGAAGAAAAACACTTTGTACAAAAAGAAGTGCTGAAAGGTAAATGGGCCAGAATACAAACCCAAAAGAAAGTACAACTACAACTGAACAAAGTACAACAGAAAAAGACAACAGCTGGAAGGAAGGAAGCGGATCCTGGGTCATTCTCCTCGGATCCTGCCTGAAGGGTAGGTACAGATGGCGCAGCTCCTGGATCGTCCACCACGGATCCTACCTGTAACGACCCGAAATTTTGAATAAATCTTGTTTCCTAATTTTATGTGTTATTTTATTTTATTTTTATACTCAACAAAAATTTTTCATTTGATAACATGAGTATAATTAAAATGATATCGTTGGTTTTTAACTGTTACATGACCATTGGTCAATATGACCGCTGGAAGCTAAACATTTTGATTATTGTCTCTAAATACAAGTAATATTGGTTAATTAATATAGAAAGAAGATTCGATGGCCTCACCTAGTAGTCTTGGACCGATCGAAGCCCATCTAACAGAACTTGGGAAGGAGGTAGCACCACTGGGCATTGCTCTGGACCAAACCCAAGCTGAACTTCATCATGTGAAGCTAGAACGGGATCGCCTTCGCGAGAAGTTCAAACTGATAGAAATTACTACTCGTGCGATGTTGGCCGAGCCTCTCTCGGATTCTCTCACCTTAGCACACCTTACACTTAGGTCCTATGCTGGTGTGATAAGGGGCTATGTAAGGAGACAGTAACTGCCTTGTGTAATCCTTTGTTTTAAATAAAAATTGGGATTTCTTCTTATGATGAAGTTTATGAATTTTCAAATGACCGGATAAATATAGTATGCATATTTTTGATGAATTTTAGAAAAAGGGTATTTTAAAAATGTTTATGTAAACCTTAAATAATTAAAAATGTGTAATTATTTTCAGAAAATGGTCTTCTACAATTATGTTCAGTACAAAATTTGGAGTCTAATAAGATCAACTTGATTTTTGATGAATAGTAAAATATGAATAGTGATTTTATGATTAGGATTAGTAATGAGTCCAAATGGATTAGTAATCTCACTTAAATAAATTATTAGTATAATATAGGCACCTTGATTATGTAATGTGATTCAATAAAATGGTTAAATAATGGTTTCATAAATTATTAATCAAGTATTAGTTTTTTCAGGTGAATAGTTTTTTTTTAATTAAAAATTTAATTAAAAATAATTAGAAAATTATTTTTATAAAATGGACTTTATTTTTGAACTCAGAGCATCGATATTATGTTATGGTAATTTTTGGGGATTTTTCTAAAAAATTGAATTTTCGGTGAATAGTGTATTTATTTAAAAATAAAATTAAAAATATTTAGAAAATTATTTTTATAAAATAAAGTTCATTTTTGAAATCGGGGCATTCATATTTGATTAAGGTGAAATTTTGGGATTTTTCTGAGAAAGTTGAATTTTCAGTGAATAGTAAAAATATAGTTTTAGGGTTTCGGTATGTTTAATGACATCATAAATGTGTCATGATGATGTCATGAGATATTTTAAGGGTTGGCCGGCCAAGGGTGATGAATTATTGTTTTGGGGCCCCATGTGGCCTAACTCCATGGTAAATGCCAAGGGAGAGCACATGGTTTTGAGAAAAGCACTTGTGAGGTGTCCCTTGGCCATTAATGCCTTGTCCTCTCACTTTACCTATAAATACCCACCCTTTCCTCCTTTATTTTTCACTCCTAACTCTCCCCCAACGATTTTATGGTCTCCTTACCTCCCATGAAGTCCTCCCAAGGTGCCCCCAAGCCCTCAAGGTCCAATCCTTTGAGTTTTAAGAGTTACGTTTTAAGGTAAGGGATCTGATCTCTCTCTTTCTTTTCAAGAAATCTCTTTTATGTAATTTCTTTTATGCTCCATGTTCTTATGTTAAAGGGTGTTCTTCTATACTCCTCTTAATTCCCTTTTCATGTTCACATAATGATAGATCCCCTCTTACTCTCATTATTTCGTTTTATGAAGTTTTATGTGGCGTCGTTAGGCTGCCGAAATTTTTGTAACGGATTCTTTCTCCCTTATCATTTTTCAAGATCTATTATCATGTAAAGTATTTCACATTCCTTTTTATCATGTTGGGGTATGATCTCTAAATTTATCATACTGATATTTTATGATCATATGATGATAGACCCCATTTTATCTCTTCAATTCAGGATTTTTAAGTTTTAAGTGGCGCCGTTAGGCTGCCGAATTTTTGAGGGATTCTTTCACCCTTCTCTTTTTCAAAGTTCTACTTGCATGTCAAGTCTTTCAAGTTCCTTTATATTATGTTGGGGTATGATCTCTATATCTATAATACTGGACTCTTATGTTCATATGACGAGAGACCCAATTTGACTTTGTCAATTCATTTTTTTTGAAGTTTTAAGTGGCGTCGTTAGGCTGCTGAATTTTTAAGTGGTTCTTCACCCTTCTCGTTTTGAAGTTCTACTTTCATCTCAATTCTTTCAAGTTATTTTCTATTATGTTGGGGTATGATCTCTATATCTATCATACTGGACTCTTATGTTCATATGATGAGAGACCCTATTTGACCTTGTCAATTCAATTTTTTTGGAGTTTAAGTGACGCTGTTAGGATGCCGAATTCTCACAAGAGAAATCTTATTTTTTCTTCCTCTCATGTTCTTCATTTCATATGGTATATTTTCAAATTTCATTACCATGTTCTTAAATCCCTTATATTTTGTTCCTCTACTGTTTTATGGGTCATTTATGAATGTTTGACCCATGTCCCATCTCTTCTCAATGTTTTCTAAAACCCCGAAACATAGCTGTTATGCTGCAGAATTTTCGTCTCAAAGTGCCTCTCTCTATTTTCTCAAAATTATTTTATGTTATAAAGTGAATAATCAAAGCTATTATTTCTACAGTGGTATTCACATATATATCAACATGTTCTATTTTAAATTCTGGTATTTACATACATGAAATCCTCTTTCCCTTTTCCGTGGGTTTAATGTGACATAAAGATCATGTCTTTAAAGCAGTTTTGAAAACGTTATGATTATGGAATGAAACCCATTTCTTTTATTCTATATGGGTTGTTTATGAAATTATTTATGATGATATATGTGGCTCACATGATAATAAAGTAAAATTTAAGGTTGTGCCCTGATAGCGCCCCATTGCATTGGATAATGATGTAACCACAAGAGATTACAGTTTAAGGGTGCGCCCAGATAGCGCTCTAATGCATTGGGTAAAGACATAATCTCTAGAGATGACCATTTTCTTTAACGACGCCATGCTGAATAACCTTGGAAATTTTTAACGACACTTTGGGGATGGACATTGGTGAAACGAAACGATTGTCAATATTAAATGTTGCAGCCACATCTTCAAGTTATAAAAATTGTTATTTTTATTATGTTGTATCTCATTATTTCTTTATCATGCCTTAAAGTTCTTCTCGTTTCCTTATTGAAGTATCTCAAGATCACATGGAAAATGTTTCTCTTTTTTCCCTTACTGGGCCTTCTGCTCACCCTTTCCTTTGATGTATGTCCCCAGGTTATGAGATGCAGTAATGAACCTAGGATGAACATAAGGAGAAGCCTTTCAAGTGTTTAAGATGAATGTTTTTTTTGTTGTTTCATGTTTTATGTTCCTGGTTTCCAAGACACTAAACCTTAAAGATCCTCGGTTTTGTAAAATGTAATGAATGTTTATGTGATAAAAAGTATGGATGCTATAGTTGGTATCAAAGGATGGTTTAGTTATTTGTGGAAATTAGGATATGAAAACTCTAGGAAGAACCCTATAGAAAAGTTTAAATATAGGAAATATTCCTGGTATTTTGGTGAGTATTGAGTAAGGGGTTTCCAAGAAAATACATCCCTGTCTGGATACGAGCAGGTAGAGGTGGCTCTGGCACAGATGTACATAGGGGTAAAACCCGAAAACACCGCTTTGAGCTAGACTCGAACGGGAACTGGTACACGAAAACGGGCCTTGGTGCACTCTTGGTTATGACACTCCCAGGGGATATGCTTTAGTAAATTCATAAGCTTAGTATGAACCATTGTTAAAGGAACAATGATAAAATAAAATAAAGGTTCACATAAGAATATATGATCATGGATAACCTAGATGGGAACCTAGGGGATCACAAGTTAGGGTATACTTTTCTTCTACAAGTTGTCCTTATATGCTTTATGTTTCTTTTCATGATTATTGGCTAAGTATTTAAGCCCCTAATTATAGCTTCTTTTCTTAGTTAATGGCGAGAAATGGAGGAACATGTCCCAACAACCAATGTGATAGGAAATGCTACGATTGCCATATTAATACGACAGAGATGATTAGGGGATTAAAAGATGATTATTATTTTTGAAGACGTTCACTATTTTGAGGACCCTATATGATCAAGGTAAATATATTACTACGGTATTTTCATTGAGGAGTAAGGTTGACTTATATTTTGAAGAATAAATTAATTTAAGGTGGACTTATAGTAATTTAGGTTACTTATGGAAATGATTAACCTATCTTGGGTAAAATATATTTAGGTTAGCTACTTTTGTTATAAGATGTTAGGTGTGGTTGATGTTGTTTGGAGATGAACAATGAAGTTTATTTTGGAAGACTATGTTATCAAATCCCTCTTGTATTTGGGTTTCAATCTTAGTTTGGTTTATTTTGAGGAATTTTAAGGACCGTTATTTATGGGATGGTCTATGATGAACTTTGGATAGTACCATGGAACTTTGAAGATTTAAAAATAGTTTCGCTTCCTATGGGATTCTTTCTTTTTGAAGAGTTGTTTTACCTTACCCTTTCTATTTTTTGGGATAATGTTTAAAGATAGAAGAAATAGATAGTTAATCTTTTGTGGATTATGTGATTCTCTAGAAGATGATTCTTGTGTTTTGATGAGAACAAGTATTTTTGAATGCTCATCTTTTGGAGAAAAGATTAGTTTTGGTAGAAACTTATTAAAGGATGAAACTCTACATGAAGGTAGGTATATTTTCTTATGTTTTTGTTCTATGTAGTAAATTAATTCCTCAAAATTATGAAAAGGAACGTAAAAAAAACGTTGTTGGTTTACGTTTCCTACTAGGTAATCAATGACCATTTACACACATCATAAGTTTGGTATTTTCTTATGGTTAACTTTCTCCTAATCACGTTCTCTATCACTCTCCCTCAAAACATGACCCTTTGTTTATCTTCCTTGTCCATGTTTTCCTACATGGAATCCTAGTGTGGGCTAACTCGGGTGACCTTCGTACTTCCCTTTCTTTCTTTTAAAGTAATAGTTTTACTGACTCCTTTTCTGATGTGGGACTTTCAATGAAATTTCAAAACCTAATTTTAAAAAAAATTGCGAGGACGCAATATCTTAAGGGGGGAAGATTGTAACGACCCAAAATTTTGAATAAATCTTCTTTCCTAATTTTATGTGTTATTTTATTTTATTTTTATACTCAACAAAAATGTTTCATTTGATAACATGAGTATAATTAAAATGATACCGTTGGTTTTTGACTGTTATATGAACCTTGGTCAATATGACCGCTGGAAACTAAACATTTTGATTATTGTCTCTAAATACAAGTAATATTGGTTAACTAATATAGAAAGAAGATTTGATGACCTCACCCAGTAGTCTTGGACCGATTGAATCTCATCTAACAGAACTTGGGAAGGAGGTAGCACCACTGGGCTTTGCTCTGGACCAAACCCAAGCTGAACTTCATCGTGTGAAGCTAGAACGGGATCGCCATCATGAGAAGTTCAAACTGATAGAAATTACTACTCGTGCGATGTTGGTCGAGCCTCCCTCAGATTCTCTCACCTTAGCACACCTTACACTTAGGTCCTATGCTGGTGTGATAAGGGGATATGTAAGAAGACTGTAACTGCCTTGCGTAATCCTTTGTTTTAAATAAAAATTGTGATTTCTTCTTATGATGAAGTTTATGAATTTTCAAATGACTGGATAAATATAGTATGCATATTTTTGATGAATTTTAGAAAAAGGATATTTTAAAAATGTTTATGTAAACCTTAAATAATTAAAAATGTGTAATGATTTTCAGAAAATGGTCTTCTACAATTATGTTCAGTACAAAATTTGGAGTCTAATAAGATCAACTTGATTTTTGATGAATAGTAAAATATGAATAGTGATTTTATGATTAGGATTAGTAATGAGTCCAAATGGATTAGTAATCTCACTTAAATAAAGTATTAGTATAATCTAGGCACCTTGATTATGTAATGTGATTCAATAAAATGGTTAAATAATGGTTTCAAAAATTATTAGTCATGTATTAGTTTTTTCAGGTGAATAGTGTTTTTTTAATTAAAAATAATTAGAAAATTATTTTTATAAAATGGACTTTATTTTTGAAATCAGAGCATCGATATTATGTTATGGTAATTTTTGGGGATTTTTCTAAAAAAAATGAATTTTCGGTGAATAGTGTATTTATTTAAAAATAAAATTAAAAATATTTAGAAAATTATTTTTATAAAATGAATTTCATTTTGGAAATCAGAGCATTGATATTTGATTAAGGGGAAATTTTGGGATTTTTCTGAGAAAGTTGAATTTTCAGTGAATAGTAAAAATACAGTTTTAGGGTTTCGGTATGTTTAATGACATCATAACTGTGTCATGATGATGTCATGATATATTTTAAGGGTTGGCCGGCCAAGGGTGATGAATTATTGTTTTGGGGGCCTCATGTGGCCTAACTCCATGGTAAATGCCAAGGGAGAGCACATGGTTTTGAGAAAAGCACTTGTGAGGTGTCCCTTGGCCATTAATGCCTTGTCCCCTCACTTTACCTATAAATACCCACCTTTTCCTCCTTTATTTTTCACTCCCAACTCTCCCCCAACGAAGTTCTGGTCTCCTTACCTCCCAGGGAGTCCTCCCAAGGTTCCCCCAAGCCCTCAAGGTCCAAACCTTTGAGTTTTAAGAGTTACATTTTAAGGTAAGGGATCCAATCTCTCTCTTTCTTTTCAAGAAATCTCTTTTATGTAATTTCTTTTATGATCCATGTTATTATGTTAAAGGGTGTTCTTTTATACTCCTCTTACTTCCCTTTTCATGTTCATATAATGAGAGATCCCCTCTTACTCTCATTATTTCGTTTTATGAAGTTTTAAGTGGCGTCGTTAGGCTGCCGAACTTTTTGTAACGGATTCTTTCTCCCTTCTCATTTTTCAAGATCTATTATCATGTAAAGTATTTCACGTTCATTTTTATCATGTTGGGGTATGATATCTAAATTTATCATAGTGATATTTTATGATCATATGATGATAGACCCCATTTTATCTCTTCAATTCAGCATTTTTATGTTTTAAGTGGCGTCGTTAGGCTGCCGGATTTTTGAGGGATTCTTTCACCCTTCTCTTTTTCAAAGTTCTACTTGCATGTCAAGTCTTTAAAGTTCCTTTATATTATGTTGGGGTATGATCTCTATATATATCATAATGGACTCTTATGTTCATATTATGAGAGACCCAATTTGACTTTGTCAATTCATTTTTTTTTTGAAGTTTTAAGTGGCGTCGTTAGGCTGCCGAATTTTTAAGTGGTTCTTCACCCTTCTCGTTTTGAAGTTCTAGTTTCATGTCAATTCTTTCAAGTTATTTTCTATTATGTTGGGGTATGATCTCTATATCTATCATACTGGACTCTTATGTTCATATGATGAGAGACCCTATTTGACCTTGTCAATTCAATTTTTTTGAAGTTTAAGTGACGCTGTTAGGATGCCGAATTCTCACAAGAGAAATCTTATTTTTTCTTCCTTTCATGTTCTTCATTTCATATGGTATATTTTCAAATTTCATTAACATGTTCTTAAATCCCTTATATTTTTTCCCTCTACTGTTTTATGGGTCATTTATGAATGTTTGACCCATGTCCCCTCTCTTCTCAATGTTTTCTAAAACCCCGAAACATAGCCGTTATGCTGCAGAATTTTCGTCTCAAAGTGCCTCTCTCTCTTTTATCAAAATTATTTTATGTTATAAAGTGAATACTCAAAGCTCTTACTTCTACAGGTGTATTCACATATATATCAACATTTTCTATTTTAAATTCTGGGATTTACATACATGAAATCCTCTTTCCCTTTTCTGTGGGTTTAAAGTGACATAAAGATCATGTCTTTAAAGCAGTTTTTAAAACGTTATGATTATGGAATGAAACCCATTTCTTTTATGCTATATGGGTTGTTTATGAAATGATTGATGATGATATATGTGTATCACATGATAATAAAGGAAAATTTAGGGGTGCACCCTGATAGCGCCCCATTGCATTGGATAATGATGTAACCACAAGAGATTACAATTTAAGGGTGCGCCCAGATAGCACTATAATGCATTGGGTAAAGACTTAATCTCTAGAGATGACCATTTTTTTTAACGACGCCATGGTGAATAACCTTGGTAATTTTTAACGACACCTTTGGGATGGACCTTGGTGAAATGAAATGATTGTCAATATTAAATGTTGCAGCCACAACTTCAAGTTATAAAAAATGTTATTTTTATTATGTTGTATCTCATTATATCTTTATCATTCCTTAAAGTTATTCTCATTTCCTTATTGAAGTATCTCAAGATCACATGTGAAATTTTTCTCTTTTTTCCCTTACTGGGCCTTCTTCTCACTCTTTCCTTTGATGTATGTCCCCAGGTTATGAGATGCAGTAATGAACCTAGGATGAACATAAGGAGAAGCCTTTCAAGTGTTTAAGAAGATTGTTTTTTTTGTTGTTTCACGTTTTAAGTTCCTAGTTTCCAAGACACTAAACCTTAAATATCCTCAGTTTGGTAAAATGTAATGAAATTTTATGTTATAAAAAGGCGGGATGCTATACTACCTGAAGGGTAGGTACAGATAGCTTCCACAATGCTCTCTCCCATCAACCTCCTCCGAGTGTCGTCTCACCGTCAATTCCACCTCCGGATACTGACTCGTCGTGTAGTCTACCTCCGGGTACTGACTCGTCGTGTAGTCCACCACCGGGTACCGTCCAGTCCTAGAACACTCGGCCTCCGTCAGCACTGCCCGTCGTCTGCAACCAACACAATGAGGTGCGGGCATAGCCCGTGCAGGGGTGAGTATAACGATACTCAGTAGGGACCTCGAGACCCTCAAGGTCTAACTAAAACCAACAAGGATAACCACAAAGAAGATCTCAACAGATAACCTATACTTAGGTATATGCCCATACATATACCTAAGTTATTAAGTAACTCATCTCAATCATGAGGAAACACAAGGGTTATGAAACCAACGGATAACCACTACCCAGGTATATGCCCATACATATACCTAAGTTATCAAGTAACCCATCTCAATCATGAGGAAACATAAGGGTCATAGACTTAGCTCAAACCAGGATTTTCATATCAAAACTGTAACTGCTGAAGAGCCCCGTCTCTGGAGTGTACAGTGGTCCTGTCACGACTCTGAGGTACTGCTCACTAACCTAAGACTGCTGAGGTACTCCTCCTGTCAAGTATTGTGCACCTACTGCTACAACCAAGCGCTTCCCACCATGGGTCTACCACTATAACCAAGCGCTCCCCCTCATAGCCTCAATAGGTACTCCTTCTGTTGAGTACCGCGGGTCTGCCGCTACAACCAAGCGCTCATCCGCCCTGGGTCTGCCGCTACAACCAAGCGCTCCCGCTCATAGCTTCAAGAGGTACTCCTTCTATTGAGTACCACGGGTCTGCCGCTACAACCAAGCGCTCATCTGTCGTGGGTCTGCCTCTACAACCAAGCGCTCCCCACTGGGCTATCTGAAACACACCGAATCGATCGGTCAAGCAGTCATCAGGTCTCAGCCGGCTACACGGTCTCCGTACTCCGCACGCTCGTCTCCAGGAGGGTCCGCTCCAAGAGCTACTGGTCGATACCCAAATTATCACAAAGTCCCATGAAGAAGTGTCTCAAAGGACCACCTCATCACTGGGGTCTCAACACAACAGACGACGCGTCAATCGGACGCCCGGTTTGTGAGTTATTAGCCTTTTCGTCCCAGGGGCCCGGTTGGTCTCGTGTACGAACCAAGCCGGCCATATCTCAACTGTACCCCAACTCTCATATGGTAAACTTAAAGGGACCATTTCTCAACGTGATCACCAACGCCGTAGACGGTTCGTCAAACGAACGTCTGTTCTGAAGGATATCAGCTTTTCCTTTCCAGGGGCCCGGTTGGATTTCGAGTACAATCCAACTCACCCAAACTCCAACTACATCCAAAACCCGGGCGAAATATGCCAAAAGTTCTGTCTCATCAAGAGGAAATCAACAGGACAAACGGCGCGTCAATCGGACGCCCGGTCACTGAGTTATTGGTTTTTTCGTTCCAGGGGCCCGGTTGGATTTCGTGAGCAAACCAACCCGACCGCACTTCGACGGCAACCAAACCTCAAGCGGAGTAAGCCAAAAGATCCGTCTCACTTAGAGGAATCCATCAAAGTTGACGGCACATCAATCGGACGTCCGGAGCTCAAGATATGAGTGTTTCCGATCTGAGGGCCCGGTTGGTTTCGTATCCGAACCAACCAGTCCGAACCCAAAGTGTTCCAAAACATTGAGTGCGATATACCGAAACGACCGTCTCGATCCAAGGATCGCATCGCCGCTAAAGGCGCGTGTTCGGAGGCCCGTAGCTCAAGATACGGGAAAAAGACTGAAAACGGTTCGAAGACGGGGGGTCTAGGCCCGGACCGACCCGGCCCGACCCCCCCCCCCCCCCTGGGTCGGCCCGAACCGGGTCGACGCGACCCGAGTCTGGGTCGGACCTGGTTGGGCGCAACCCGGCCGGCGGGTCAGCTCGGCCGAGCGGCCGAGCGAGTGGAGTCCGGGGGCGGGGGCACGCTGCCGCCGCGTGTGAACACCCCCCCCCCCCCCCCCCCGCGGGGGCTGCCCTTGGTCAGCAGACGCGGCACTGCCGCGCCCCGTGCGCGCCGGACCCGCGCGGCCACGGGCCACCAGAGTTGCTTCGGTGGTCCGATTCCACTCCTGTCTGCGCCATAGCTCCTCCTGGGTCTTTTTCTTCACTGCGGAATCAACGAATCGCCCCTACGGCATGTTTTGTCATCGCCCGCGAATCCGCGCATCAATGAAGAACTGCGAAGGGTTTTCTGGCCGTGCTTGTTAGGCCCGCACCCTCCGCGTTAGGTGATAAAAAACGGGAAGAAACTAATCCACACATGGAAAACAAAACAATATACAATTTTAATAAATTAAAATTGCTCTTGATTCTGGTTCTTTGTTTTTAGGAGGAAACAACCACGAAAATAAACATTGTTCTCAAATAAAACCCCTACCTTAACTTCGTTGTCGGACGCGAGATCGACCATCGCGGAAGAAAGGGTCGCTGCGTCGCGGAAGGGCGTCGTTGTCGTGCGGTACTCGGCGTCACCTCGACGAACTTGTCGTTGTAGATCGAAGGTTGTCGCGGGTTTGGATCGTTGTGGAAGAAGTGTCGCAGAGGGAGAATCGTGGTAGAAGCGTCGTTGACATCGCGGTACACGACGTCGCATCGTCGATCTCCAAGGGTTTGGTGTTCTTCGTCGGAGGTCGGAGCGTTCTTCGTGTTCTTCACGTTCTTCGTCGAAGAAGAACGCTTTCCTCCCAAATTCCCTCCACGCCAAAAGTCCAACTAAATAAAATAAGTTCAACCCTTATTTTATTATTTACCTAAGCTTTTGAAATTCAAAAGATAAGAAACGAACAATTAATTCATTGAATTAATTGTAACGATTTAACTACCCAATTAATTGGGGCGTTTCTTAACCAGAAAAATGCACGGTTTACTTTCATTAATGAGGAGGTTTTGCGGGTGTGTTACTTAGAGGAAAAGAAACGGTGAGGCTCGTGTGGGCCCCACCACACAAATATCCTACCAAAAGGGTAGGATATTTTGGATTGCACCCTATCCACTTCAACTCAGATTAAGTAGATTTAAGTGGTTTTTAAGCGGCCTTAAGTGAAATAAAATAAAGTTTGTCGTACCACATTATTTTATTTCTTAACTTAAAGCCCAAAAATTAAAAACCACACCCGAGAAAACACAACTCTGGTAGAGGCGTTTCTAAGAAAATACCGGCGCTGCGATTCCATTGGTGCCCTCGGAATTTGATTCCGATCACCGGTTCAGAAGTTAGAATAACCCGCTCGTTCGTTCACTAAACGTACCTGAGCTAAACTTCGGAAAATGATTCCGGGCACACCGGGCCTCGGAATCAGGCGCCATTAGAAACTGTGTTCTTGTAAAATCCCAAAGAAAATTTAGAAAAAAAAATTCCCTTGAAATTTCCGGGTCTTTACATTACTCCCACCTCAGGGATTTACATCCTCGTAAAGATTTAACATAAACTAGGGTCACAAAAGCGGTACAGAGCACGCATCTGAGCCTTCCGCTCCCATGTGCTCACTCAGAGGTTCCCATACTTCCAGATAAAGTGCACCCGAGGAATCGATCATCCTCGTAGGATCTGGTCCTATCGATCCTCGATCCCCACTGGAACCTCTGTGAAAGACACTCCATCACCATCGTCCAGCTCCTCATGGTCGATGATATGTGAAGGGTCGAGCACGTATCTCCTCAGTTGAGATAGGTGGAAATCATCGTGCACCTGGTACAACTGAGGTGGATGGGTCAAGCGGTAAACCACCCCACCTACCCATCTGAGGACCTAGAAAGGTCCGTTGAACCTTGGAGACAACTTGCCGCCTTGGCCACATCTCCGTAATCCTCGTCGAGGTGAGACCCATATAAAGACGTGATCATCATCCTCGAACTCTAGACGTCTCCAATTCCTGATAAAACTCAAAACGACTGTTGCCATGAGGGTAAGGTTGACCGACTCAAGAGTGGTTGGTCGCACCCTCCTGTGCATGAATTTATCCCGTGCTACCTGGGGTTTCCTTTTCGCCGACCAAGGAAAACCCATCCTGACGTCGTAGTTAAACCATATACTTTTTGCCCAATACCGTCAATTTGTGTATGAACTATGATTTCCCAGCCCATACTCAAACCAACGTCATAAGGCCTCGACGCTGCCACCAAGATATTCCAACTGAAACTCTCACCTCAAGGGTCTGACCACACCGTCGGTGTAAGTGTGATTATCAAGTCTTCTCCCAAGGTATCTCCAGACGTGAGGGTCAAGTCTACGGCTTACCGGAAACTCTAGGCCTAGGACAAGATTTGTGGAAGGAAGGAATGATTCATATCAACGTCTGTTACTACAGCAGCTAGTAGTGGACACAGACTGTCCCTTGAATCATTTTTAGAGCCATTGGGTCACACTCCTTGACCGCATGCAGCCGCACTCTTCCTCCGACCTCCATCTCCCTGAGCCTGGCGGGGATAACTAAGGCGGGTGGTTGTAGCATGTTAAGATGTACACCACCTCATGATGCTCTCCTAGATTTTCCTCCACGTCTTCCGCTTTGCAGACTCATCTCTCTTTAAAGCTTACTCTTCTTGAAACATTAAACATGCCCGAGTCTCTAAGACTGGCACCGATTTCCTGTTTCTTACTACATTGTGCAGTCTTCATCCGCTCCTGGATGATCTTCACCTTCTTTGACTACGATCTGGAAGAGCTGCTAAAATTTATCCTTTTCCAAAAAGAGAAACTCGGTCTCATCCCTTGGATGAACCACGCTCATTGCCTAATACAGTCAATCCTGACATGAAGGGTGCACTCATTCCATGGATGACGTCGTAAGGCCTTGACGTAACTACTAAGAGATCCAACTGTCACTCTCACCTCCAAGGGTCGAGTCACACTGTCGGCATCAGTGTGAGGTCATTGGGTCTCTTCTAGTAGGAATATCGAAAGTGAGGGTCAAGTAAATAGTCTTAACCAGAACCACTCAGTATCAACCAAACAAAAAGGACAGGAAAGAAAACATCACAAAGATAAGTGTCTTTTTATTATTGCAGCTTATAGTACAAAGACACGAATACAACAGAAAAATGGAACTAGAAGTACAAGGGACGTATCCACTAGTTCTGCTCATGTCCACCTGCTCCCGGAGCTCTACTGCCTTGTCCACTGCTCGGCTGTTTCTCAAGCACATGTCACTTCTTCTACCTCAGTGGCTCCTCCAAAGCCTGCGGATCACTTATACGAGGAGTCGGACAGTCATGTGCCAGGTGACCCTTCCTGCCGCATTCATAACACTTCCTACTCCTCGTACGGCTGGCTCTAGTCCTCTTGTACCTCTGCATCATCTGTCTACTACCCACAGATGACTCGGCTACTGATCAAAAACCCTGCGGAAAAGGCAGAAGCTCCTATACACGCTCGGGGTGTAGAGCTACTGGCACAAACTCCACCCTGAAGAAGGTCTCGAAGTCTTCCCATGTGAAGTTCATCCCGTCGCAAAACTGGAACAAGTGGGTCCACCACCTACCTGCTGCTGCCTGAAGAAGGCTGGCAGCAAAGATCACCATGAGGTCTGCTGGCGTACCCACTAGCCTGAAGACTCTCACCACAGCCTCCAGCCAATCCTCAGCCGCATGTGGGTCCATCTCTCCCCGGAACCTGGGTGGTCTCTGGCGCTGGAACTCATGCAGCGCGCTCAAGTGGCGTGCATCGCCTACTGCTGGGGCTGGTGGCATCGGTGGACCAACGTATGGTATTACCGCTGGTGCCTCCGCTGGTGCCTCAACTGCAAGAGGGCCCTGTACCGAAGCCTCATCGCTCGGAAGGCTGTCAGTACGCACATCCCTCTAGGCTCTAGCTGGTCGTCCGTGAAAAGGCATCCTGAATGAAACAACGTGACACGGTCAAACGATTATACCTGGTGAGCTAACCTGGTTTGAGCTGACATTTAAAAAATTCTGGAAACACACACGCAATCAGTGTTTTCATGCACAAAGTCGGAAATCAGTTGTCAGAGTCCTGGTGTATGGATACGTCAGTCGCACGCACCAACACTGGACTCCCTGAACTGAAAACCACACTCGGTACGCTTAACACTATCACTTCACAAAACGAAAATATCAGAGTTATAAGTTCTGCGGTAGAACCGACTCCTCTGATACCAATTTGTCACGACCCGTCCTCGGGGCCCGTGCCGTGACTACCCCAAGCCCGCCTTCCATAGGCCAGGGGCTGGAGACTAGAACCAAAGGCATAAATTCCGATAACTGGGAAGTAATTTCCTTTATAAAAGTAAACAAAACACCACAGAGCACAAGCGGAAGTAAAACACTAAGTACAAAGAGAAGTGATGAAAGGTAAATGGGCCAGAATACAAACCCAAAAGGAAGTACAACTACAACTGAACAAAGTACAACAGAAAAAGACAACAGCTGGAAGGATAGAAGCGGCTCCTAGGTCGTCCTCCTTTGATCCTACCTGAAGGGTAGGTACAGATGGCGCAGCACCGGGATCGTACACCATGGATCCTACCTGAAGGGTAGGTACAGATAGCCTCCACAACGCTCTCGCCCTTCAACCTCCTCCGAGTGTCGTCTCGCCTTGAAGTCCACCTACGGATACTAACTCATCATGTAGTCCACCTCCGGGTACTAACTCGTCGTGTAGTCCACCTCCGGGTACCATCCAGTCCTCGAACACTCGCACTCCGTCAGCACTGCCCGTCGTCTGCAATCAACACAATGAGGTGCGGGCATAGCCCGTGCAGGGGTGAGTATAACGATACTCAGTAAGGACCTTGAGACCCTCAAGGTCTCACTAAAACCAACAAGGATAACCACAAAGAATATCTCAATAGATAACCTCTACTTAGGTATATGCCCATACATATACCTAAGTTATTAAGTAACCCGTCTCAATCATGAGGAAGCACAAGGGTTCTGAAACCAATGGATAACCACTACCTAGGTATATGCCCATACATATACCTAAGTTATCAAGTAACCCATCTCAATCATGAGGAAACACAGGGGTCATAGACTCAGCTCAAACTAGTATTTTCATATCGAAACTGTAACTGCTGAAGAGCCCCGTCTCTGGAGTGTACAGTGGTCCTATCACGACTCCGAGGTACTGCTCACTAACCTAAGACTGCTGAGGTACTCCTCCTGTCGAGTACTGTGGGCCTGCTTCTACAACCAAGCACTTCCCACCATGGGTCCTCTGCTACAACCAAGCGCTCCCCCTCATAGCCTCAAGAGGTACTCCTTCTGTTGAGTACTGTGGGTCTGCCGCTACAACCAAGCGCTCATCCGCCGTGGGTATGTCGCTACAACCAAGCGCTCCCCCCTATAGCCTCAAGAGGTACTCCTTCTGTTGAGTACCGCGGGTCTTCCGCTACAACCAAGCGCTCATCCGCCATGGGTCTGCCTCTACAACCAAGCGCTCCACACTGGGCTATCCGAAACACACCGAATCGATCGGTCAAGTAGTCGTCAGGTCTCAGCCGTCTACACGGTCTCCGTACTCCGCACGCTCATCTCCATGAGGGTCCGCACCACGAACTACTGATTGATACACCAAGTATCACAAAGTTCCACGAAGAAGTGTCTCAAAGGACCGCCTCGTCACAGGGGTCTCAACACAAAAGACGGCGCGTCAATCGGACGCCCGGTCTGTGAGTTATTAGCCTTTTCATCCCAGGGGCCCGGTTGGTCTCATGTACGAACCAACCCGACCATATCTCAACTATACCCAAACTCTCATAGGGTAAACTTAAAGGGACTGTTTCTCATCGTGATCACCAATGCCGCAGACGGATCGTCAAACGGACGTCTGGTCTGAAAGATTTCAGCTTTTCCGTTCCAGGGGCCCGGTTGGATTTCGAGTACAATCCAACTCTCCCAAACTCCAACTGCATCCAAACACCAGGCGAAGTTTGCCAAAAGTTCCGTCTCATCAATAAGAAATCAACGAGACAGACGGCGCGTCAATCGGACGCCCGGTCTGTGAGTTATTGGCTTTTTCGTTCCAGGGGCCCGGTTGGATTTCGTGAGCAAACCAACCCGACCGCACTCCGACGACATCCAAACCTCAAGCGGAGTAAGCCAAAAGATCCTTCTCACTTAGAGGAATCCATCAAAGTCGACGACATGTCAATCGGACGTCCGGAGCTCAAGATATGAGCAATTCGGCTTCGAGGGCCCGGTTGGTTTCATATCTGAACCAACTCGGCCGAACCCAAAGTTTTCTAAAACTTTGAGTGTGATATACTGAAACAACCGTCTCGATCCAAGTATCGCATCGCCACTGACGGCGCGTCGTTCGGAGGCTCATAGCTCAAGATACGTGCAAAAGACTGAAAACGGTCCAAATACAGGGGGTCTGGGCCCGGACCGACCCAGCACGACCCCCCCTGGGTCGGCCCGACCCGGGTCCAGGTCAGACCCGGTTGGGCGCGACCCAGCCGGCGGGTCGGCTCGGCCCGGCTCGGCTCGGCCGAGCGGCCGAGCGAGCGGAGTCCGGGGGCGGGGGCGCGCTGCCCCCGCGTGTGAACACCCCCCCCCCCCCCCCCGCGGGGGCCGCCCGTGGTCAGCGGACGCGGCACTGCCGCGTCCCGTGTGCGCCGGACCCGCGCGACGGCGGGTCCGCTGGCGCCGCTGCCTCCGGTGGTTTCCGCGGGCCACCGGAGTTGCTCCGGTGGTCCGATTCCACTCATGTCTGCGCCGTAGCTCCTCTCGGGTCCCGTTCTTCATTGCGGAATCAACGAATCACCCCTGCGGCATGTTTTGTCGTCGCCCGCCGATCCGCGCATCAACGAAGAACTGCGGAGGGTTGTCGGGCCATGTTTTTTTAGCCCGAACCCTCCGCATTAGGTGATAACAAACGAAAAGAAAATAATCCACACATGGAAAACAAAACAATATACAATTTTAATAAATTAAAATTTCTATTGATTCAGATTCATTGTTTTTAGGAGGAAACAACCACGGAAATAAAGATTGTTCTCAAATAAAACCCCTACCTTAACTTCGTCGTCAGACGCGAGATCGACCGTCGCGGAAGAAAGGGTCGCCGCGTCGCGGAAGCGTGTCGCTGTCGTGCGGTACTCGGCGTCGCATCAACGGACTTGTCGTTGTCGATCGAAGGTTGTCGCGGGGTTGGATCGTCGTGGAAGAAGCGTCGTGGAGGGAGAATCGCGGAATAAGCGTCATTGATGTCGCGGTACATGGCGTCGCGTCGTCGATCTCCGAGGGTTTGGCATTCTTCGTCGGAGGTCGGAGCATTCTTCGCGTTCTTCGCGTTCTTCGTCGAAGAAGAACGCTTTCCTCCCAAATTCTCTCCCCGCCACAAGTCCAGCTAAATAAAATAAGTTCAACCCTTATTTTATTATTGGCCTAAGCTTTTGAAATTCAAAAGAAAATAAATGAACAATTAATTCGTTGAATTAATTGTAACGATTTAACTGCCCAATTAATTGGGGCGTTTCTTAACCAGAAAAATGCCCGGTTGACTTTCATTAATGAGGAGGTTTTTCGGGTGCGTTACTTAGAGGAAAATAAACGGTGAGGCTCGTGCGGGCCCCACCTCACAAATATCCTACCAAAAGGGTAGGATATTTTGGATTGCACCCTATCTGCTTCAACTCAGTTTAAGTAGCTTTAAGTGGCTTTTAAGCGGCCAAGAGTGAAATAAAATAAAGTTTGTCGTACCACATTATTTTATTTCTTATCTTAAAGCCCAAAAATTAAAAACCACACCCGAGGAAATGCAGCTCTGGAAGAGGCGTTTCTAAGAAAATATCGGCACTGCGATTCCATCGGTGCCCTCGAAATTCGATTCCGAGCAACCGGTTCAGAAGATAGAAAAACTCGCTCGTTCGTTCACTGAACGTACCTGAGCTAAAATTCAGAAAATGATTCTAGGCACACCGGGCCTCGGAATCAGGCGCTGTCAGAAACTACGTTCTTGTAAAATCCCAAAGAAAATTTAGAAAGAAATTTCCCTTGAAATTACAGGGTCTTTACAAAGTTAATCAAGCCACCAAACAGATAAATTAGAGCAAGTAACAGTCACCAAAGCAAAGTTAACCTGATTGGGAGTGAAGTGATGGTATGACAACTTTTTCATCGATACCAAGCATTGTGTATCTCTACACAAGGTAATTATTGAAGATCAGATATATTGGGAAATGATCTAGGCACAATAAATGAAGCAGATATAGTGGAGGGTTAGTACCAGTGTAGTCAATATTTTGAGACTTTAGGTAATGTAATGGGTTTTTTGTCTCTAGGACTTTGTATGACATATCCTTTTTATTATAAAACTTTTTCATTTACATGGTATAAATTTGGGATCTTTTAAAGATTAGTTTCTTAAAAATAAGGTACATAATACCTGAAAAATTAAAACATTCTTGTAATCCATTTGAAAAGATTCATCAAAGGTTCATCCTGAGTACATTTACTAAATCTCATAACCTTGGGACATACTGTAACATCCCAAGTAAGTAATGAATAATAGATATTTTTATCTATGTCTATTAGTGAATTAGATAGTGTTTTAGAGGCTTAAAATGAGAATAAATCCAATCTTAAGCATGGAATACACTAATATTTTTAAAAGATTGTTTTACTGCCTTTTGATGGAAAACCATTTTTAAATCTATCTTTTGACAATTTTATAATCTATGTTTATTAAAATAAACTTATTATTTATGATTGGGACATCAAAATTTACTTTGTGTGAATTTTTGGTATTTTTCTGATAAAGTTCATTTTTTAATTAATAGTGAAAAATGTTGTATTTTAATTCAAATCCTCTTTTTAATATAATTTATTTATATGATTATATTATCTTCTGAATTTGTTTTGAAGTGAAATTATAATATATTTTTACCATTTAATCCAATGGTTGTCATTGGAATCAATTTGACTTTGAAATTGGAGTTAAACTGGTGTCAATCTTTTGATACTTATTGTTTCATAAAAACACTCTTTTTGTCACGACAGCGGGAATTAATTATTAAATTAATTAATGTAACTTATATTATTTTAATTTTGTAAAATAGATATCATTTTTGAATTCAGAATATCAAATATAGCTTAGGGTGAAGTTTTGGTATTTTTCTAAAAAACGTCAATTTTTGATGAATAATGAAACCACTAAGTGGTAGTTAAAGAAAGTGATTTTTCGTTTAAATGAAACTTTTCCACTTCTGTGATTTGATTTTCAAAAATCCGACATACATGGTTGTCATTAATAAGTAAAATGTGGTTCAATGAGATTAAAATAATTTTTTGGTGAATAGTAACTTTTAAGTTTTTAATCACGATTAGAGGTAATTAGTGAAATTAAAGGCAAAAATGATATTATAATAAAATGAAAATACCTAGAAACATGTCCTACCCTTATTGGATGTGTCATGGCCGACCAAGAAAAGCCATGGGTCAACTTGGGGACCCCATTGAGCCACTTTGGTAGGAAAATGACATTAATATCTTTTTATTTAATGTTAAAATTAAAATGACACAAACATAAGTTGTTTTACTAAAAAAATTTATAAATGGGGTTATACAAGTCAGATTTTTGACTATAAATATTCATTAGAAATATAAAAATATTTCCTACATCATGATATTTTTATTATAATTTTTAGACATTAAATAAATTAAATTATTTATGACATCATGATGATGCAGCGATTACCTCATTAATAAAGGATTTAAATAAAATGAAAAGATAATGTAAAATCTATGACCTACACATGTCCAAAACCTATTAGATGGGTGGATTTATAACCCTTATCACCTTACCCTTGAATTATATCAATGTGGGACATTTTGAATCCGAAACTCAATTTAAAATAAAGTAACATTTTTTTACTTTCCAAGAGTGCCCCTCCTCTCCTCTTATAAAAGGCCCACACCTCTACCTCCTTACCCACACTTCCAAAGCCTTTGGCTCGGCCAACCCCTGCCCATTTTGTCTCTCCACTTCCCTCTCTTACTTCTTGAAGCCTCAATTTGGGCAGAAGTCTTCCCAATGAAGCCTTTGAGCTCAAACCAAAGGGAGTTACCCGATTTTAAGGTAATGTCTTTACTTGTGTTCTTTTGTTTTATTTTGCTTCTCCAACCCCCTAAACTCTTTTTATTCATTTATTTTGTAACAACACTAGTATATTCCATATACTAGGATGTTTTTATAAGAAGTATTAGAGATAAACTTACACACACCTACACTTAATGGTTAAAGAACATATTATTTCCGTGGATGGAGAATTTCTGCCTCCCGAAACGATGATTGTTCAAGATTCTTTTAACACATTAAAAGGTGGCCATTAAGATGACAATATATATATATATATATGATATATAATATGTTTATGTTTTCTTTAAGCTTCTGTATTTTTCATTTTTGGCATACCTTTATGGTTTCCATTATGGGTAAACGCGATATCTTCATTTAAGGAAGTGCGGACTACCGCCCCCTCAAAGTGATTTGATTCGTTAATAACATATGTGTGACGTATACAGGATGGAGTTATGATATTATATATGATATTAGACTGGAATTATAATATACCTTTATATAATTATTATTCCATTTCATAAAATATGAAATAGAAATGGAAGCAGCGTTCATGCGTACGTACAGCTTACCGTCTCCAAGAACGGTGCATTTCATTTCTTACCTCTAAATGTTATGTAATATTATAAATACATGCATGTACTGGATATTTATGATATATATGATATCTACATCATGAATACCATTCTGGATATAATGGATACATGAACAACTTCTAATTATAAAGGGTTTATTTTTGACTCAAGTACCAATGATTGTTAAAACGACCGTTATTAACTTAAATAATTACATAGTGTTCATGACATGGAAATAAGTGATATAAAAGGAATAATGAACTTGAAAAAGGTTCTTAAACAAGTAGAAATTAACTCAAGTTTATTATTCAGGAGATTAAATAATGTCGTGTCAAGTTGGACCTAAGGTATGGGACTTCGTCTCAATCTCCTTTCATTGAGGAATATTTTTGTTTTATACACAACCTTTTTTTATATGGTGTATAAACTCCTTTGAAATTTACGTTTATCCAAAATGAATATTTTTAATAAAAATAGTTTTACTAAACGACAAAAGGGAATGTTTTGTCGTACATATGCGGCGACAACGACTTCTCCGCCGCCGTGACCATTATTTGAGTTTCGGCTTCCTCTACAAGCCATGCCTTTTTTAAAAGAAAAATAAATACCATGTTTTACTTTTCATTTATTTTGGTATTGAAAATGGTTTTAATAATGTTTTTATATCAATGTGTTGTACTAATATCTTGTGATTGAATGGTGGAAATGTTATTTTTCCTTTATGTATGTTTTATGTGATACGATTATGTTGAGGTTCCTGGGCATTATTATGAAGATGGGTGGTTCTGTGATAAACTAAGGGCAGGTGAGCTCGATATAGCTCTCCAATGCATTGGGTAACGTGAAGGAGGGAAACGTTAAGGTTTATTCAAAGATATTTAGGGAATAAACTGTGATGGGTATTCCAAACGTAACCAAGAGGGTTACTCCCTGCGTAAGAATGTTATGAATGCCTCAAGTTACCTTTGTGTCTTATGATTTCTATGATTATTCATGATTTGATGAGGTATGTTAAAGTTCTTATGTTTTATGGGTAAAGTATGATTTCATTCTTATGTATATATGTACCCATGTTTCCTTTCCATATGTTTATATCCCTTATTGAGCTTTTTATGCTCATCCCAAGTTTTTTGAAATGTTTTTCACAGGTCAAGGGAAAGGTACATGATATGATAGTTTCAAGGATGTTTCAAGGAAGAATCCATGTTTTATTTTAAATATGTTTCCATTGATGGGAAAAATGAATACTATATCTATGTAACCACTTTGTTTAAATGTGGAATGTAATGCAAGTTTTATGATCTAATTCTCTAAAACTCTAAACCTGAAAAGATCCTCAATGTGTAATCTTGTAATAACTCAAGATTAAATAAGGTTTAAGGTTGGGGCCTTATAGTTGGTATCAAAGGTCGGTTTAGATAACTTTAGGAGTTAGAATTATATTAAATGATTATCCAAAAATATTTTTTTTAAATGATATAGCATTTTAAGATTACCATGTTGCTTCATCTAATACATGTTTATTCAGAATGGTTTTCCGTAGAGGAAATAGGGAAGCAGTGCTAGGAAGGAATGCAAAAGGAAATAACCTTCCGAATCAACATCCTGAGATGGTCGGAATTGGAACTGAACAGTTTGTTGCAGTAATGGTGCAGTTGACTCAAGCGATAAATGGTGGTGGTATCCATGCACGAGATCAGCCAAATCAATCGCAGAAGAACATGTCAGTGGTGGAACATTTCATGAGGAAACATCCCCCATCATTCAGAAGATCATCTGACCATGTGTTAGATGAAAGGTGGTTTAAAGCACTGCATAAGATTTTCTATGTCATGGGGTGTTCCGACAATCAAAAGGTTAGTATTTCTATTTACTGTTTGGAGGGTGAGGCAGATCAGTGGTGGTCTATGGTTAAAAATATCAGGGACGCTGATGAGATTGATGCTCTTAACTGGGATGAATTCAAAGGTATGTTTCTTGAGAAGTATTTTCCTAAGGCTGTTCGACTTAGGATGGAAAAACAATTCTTGGAATTAAGGCAAGAGGAAGAGTCAGTGGCTGCCTATGAAGAGAGGTTCACTCGATTGGCAAGGTATGCTCCAAATTTTATCCAAGACCTTGATAGTAAATTCAATCATTTTTACTCAGGATTAAAGCCAAAATATCGAAGGGCATTAGCTTCTCGTTAGTTTAGAAGTTATGAAAAGCTTGTTAGATGTGCTGAGAAGGTGGAAATGGAGTTTGTCGATGATCAAGTGTTCTATAACAACCAGTAGAAGAAGAGACCGAGGTGGCAGGAGAAAGGGAATAATTCTTCAAAAAAGTCTGATGGTAAGAAAACTAAGTTTCCAGTTTGTGATAAATGTGGTAAAAGGCATGCTGGGGAATATCTTCTGAATTCTGGAAAGTGCTATCGATGTGGTAAGATGGGACATAAGGCTCGTGATTGCACTGAAAAAGATCAAGGTCATGGTAAGTCCAAAATTGATTTACAGTTAGTGAAATGTTTTAAGTGCAATGAGATGGTTCACTATGCAAATGAGTGTCCGACAAAGAGATTGAGTGATGGGAATCAGTTAGACTACAAGCAGAAAGGGGTGGTGAAATCCTTTGTAACTACTTCAGCAGATGTCGGGCCATCAAATGAAGTTGTATCAGGTACTTTGTTTGGTTTTTTAGATTATGCCAGTGTGTTGTTTGATTAGGGGTCCACACATTCTTTCATCTCTGAAAGCTTTTCTAGTAAAATGGGAATACCATCCCAAGAAATGACTCCTGAACTTGTGGTAAAAACACCTGGGGGAAATGTTGAGGCAAAAAGAATTTATAAGAATCTTTTTATCCTTATCTGTGGAAAGAAACTACTTGAAAACCTTATTGTTCTACCTCTAGTAGAGTTTGATGTTATCTTGGGTATGGATTGGCTCTCTATTTACCATGTTAAGATTGACTGTAGAGCTAAAGAAGTTTCTTTTCAGAAAGACTTTCAGTTTGTGTACAAGAATGAACCCTTACTGTTGATAAATTATCAAGAGTCCGAGAAACTTGTAAAAGATGGAAATGAATGTTACATTGCACATATTGTTGAAAACAATAGAACTGTTCAGATTAATGATGTGCCAGTGGTAAATGAGTATCCTGGTGTTTTTTCTGATGAGTTTCCTGGAATAATACCAGATCGGGAAGTTGAATTTACTGTTGACTTGGTTCCTGATGCTAATCCAATTTCAAAACCCCCTTATCGAATGACTCAAATTGAACTTTTAGAGTTGAAGGAGCACTTGCAAGATTTATTAGATAAAGGTTTCATTCGACCTAGAACATCACCATGGGGTGATCCTGTTTTATTTGTTAAAAAGAAAGATGGTTCTATGAGACTTTTCATTGATTATAGAGCCTTGAATAACATCACTTTTAAGAACAAATATAATTTGCCTCATATCAATGATTTGTTTGATCAGCTCCTAGGAGCTCAGTTTTTTTCAAAGATTGACCTGAGATCGGGGTACCATCAGCTGAAGGTATAGAAAGTAGATGTTCCAAAGGCTGCGTTTCGTACAAGATATGGCCATTATGAATTTGTAGTAATGCCTTTTGGGCTAACCAATTCACCTGTTGTATTCATGGAATTAATGAATAGAATTTTCCATGAGTTATTGGATAAGTTTGTTGTGGTTTTCATTGATGATATTTTGGTGTTTTCTAAAAGTAAAGAAGAGCATGAAAGACATTTATGGGTTATTTTTCAAACCTTAAAAGAAAATAAATTGTATGGGAAATTCAGAAAGTGTGAGTTTTGGTTGCAATAAATTTATTTCCTTAGTCACATTGTTTATAAAGATGGGATAACCGTTGATCCTGCAAAAACAAAGGTTGTTGAAGAATGGCCAAGACCCACAAATGTAATAGAGATTCGTAGATTCCTTGGTTTGGTAGGCTATTACTGAAGGTTTGTTAGAAATTTTTCACGGTTATCTAGTCCAATGACTAAGCTAACTCGGAAGGGTGTTATGTTTATCTGGATAAAAGAATGTGATGATGGTTTTCAGGAATTGAAAAGAGGATTGGTGAATTCTCCAGTTTTGGCACTACCTTCTAGGAATTGGGAGTTTGTTATCTACAGTGATACTTCATTGAAAGTACTTGGTTTCTTCTTAATGAAGAATGATTAGGTAATTGCTTATGATTCACGACTGTTGAAAACTCATGAGGTAAATTATCCTACACATGATTTGGAATTAGCTGCTGTTGTTTTCGCTTTAAAAATTTGGAGGCATCATTTGTATGGAGTAAAGTGTGAAATATATACCGATCACAAAAGTTTAAAGTATATATTCACTCAGAAAGAATTGAACATGAGACAGAGGAGATGGCTAGAATTAATCAAGGATTATGATTGTACAATTCATTAACATCCGAGAAAATCAAATAAAGTTGTTGATGCCTTGAGTCGAAAAAGTAATGCTTCATTAGCAATGTTGTGTTTGGAACATGATCCTTTGGTTAAGGATTTTATGAACTTTGGCATAGAAGTTGTTGGTATAGGATGTTCTTCTGTTTTGTTTCAGGCATTAGTGAAATCTTCTCTATCAGACAGAATCAAGCAAGCACAGAAGCAATGTAACGACCCGAAATTTTAAATAAATATTGTTTCCTAATTTTATTTGTTATTTTTATACTCAACAAAAATGTTTCATTTGGTAACATGAGTATAATTAAAATGAGACTGTTGGGTTTTGACTATTATTTGACCATTGGTCAATATGACCGCTGGAAACTAAACGTTTTGACTATTGTCTCTAAATACAAGCAATCTTGGTTAATTAATATAGAAAGAAGATTCGATGGCCTCACCCAGTAGTCTTGGACCGATCGAATCCCATCGAACAGAACTTGGGAAGGAGGTAGCACCACTGGGCTTTGCTCTGGACCAAACCCAAGCTGAACTTCATCGTATAAAGCTAGAACGGGATCACATTCGTGAGAAGTTCAAACTGATAGAAATTACTACTCGTGCGATGTTGGGCGAGCCTCCCTCAGATTCTCTCACCTTAGCACACCTTACACTTAGGTCCTATGCTGGTGTGATAAGGGGCTATGTAAGGAGACCGTAACTGTCTTGTGTAATCCTTTGTTTTAAATAAAAATTTCGATTTCTTTTATGAATTTTCAAATGACCGGATAAATATAGTATGCATATTTTTGATGAATTTTAGAAAAAGGATATTTTAAATATGTTTATGTAAACCCTAAATAATTAAAAATGTGTAATGATTTTCAAAAAATGGTCTTCTACAATTATGTTCAGTACGAAATTTAGAGTCTAATAAGATCAACTTGATTTTTGATGAATAGTAAATTATGAATAGTGATTTTATGATTAGGATTAATAATGTGTCCAAATGGATTAGTAATCTCACTTAAAGAAAGTATTAAAATAAGCTAGGCACTTTGATTAAGTAATGTGATTCAATAAAATGGTTAAATAACAGTTTCATAAATTATTATTCAAGTATTAGTTTTTTCGGATGAATAGTGTTTTTTAATTAAAATTTTAATTAAAAATATTTAGAAAATTATTTTTATAAAATGGACTTCACTTTTGAACTTAGAGCATCGATATTATGTTAAGATAATTTTTGGGGATTTTTCTGAAAAAAATAAATTTTCGATGAATAGTGTTTTTATTTAAAAATTAAATTAAAAATATTTAGAAAATTATTTTTATAAAATGGATTTCATTTTTGAAATCAGAGCATTGATATTTGGTTAAGGTGAAATTTTGGGATTATTCTGAGAAAGTTGAATTTTCGATGAATAGTGAAAATATAGTTTTTAAGTTACGGGTGTTTAATGACATCATTAAATGATGTATTAAGTATATATTCAACATATTAGAATTATGAATAGTAAGATAAGGTATGAGGTGTCTCAAGTGGCCAATACCATGGGAAAATTCCAAGGTCAAGCCCATGGTTTTGCCAAAACCACTAATGAGGTGTCCCTTGGCCATTAATGCCTTGTCCCCTCACTTTCCCTATAAATACCCACCCTTTCCTCCATTAGTTTCCACTCCCAACTCTCCAACAACGAAGTTCTGGTCTCTTTACCTCCCAAGGAGTCCTCCCAAGGTGCCCCCAAGCCCTCAAGGTCCAAACCTTTGAGTTTTAAGAGTTACATTTTAAGGTAAGGGATCCGACCTTTCTCTTTAATTTCAAGTAATCTATTTTATGTCATTCCTTTTATACTCCATGTTCTTATGTTGGAGGATGTTATTTTATACTCCTATTACTGCCCTTTTCATGTTCATATAATTAGAGATCCCCTCTTACTCTCATTATTTCGTTTTATGAAGTTTTAAGTGGCGTCGTTAGGCTGCCGAACTTTTTGTAACGGATTCTTTCTCCCTTCACATTTTTCAAGATCTATTTTCATGTAAAGTATTTCAAGTTCCTTTTTATTGTGTTGGGTTATGATATCTAAATTTATCATACTGATATTTTATGTTCATATGATGAGAGACCCCATTTGATCTCTTCAATTCAGTATTTTGAAGTTTTAAGTGGCGCCGTTAGGCTGCCGAATTTTTAAGTAGTTCTTCACCCTTCTCATTTTGAAGTTCTACTTTCATGTCAATTATTTCAAGTTCCTTTTTGTTATGTTGGGGTATGATCTCTATATCTATCATACTGGACTCTTATGTTAATATGATGAGAGACCCCATTTGATCTCTTCAATTCAGTATTTTGAAGTTTTAAGTGGCGTCGTTAGGCTGCCGAATTTTTAAGTGGTTCTTCACCCTTCTCGTTTTGAAGTTCTACTTTCATGTCAATTCTTTCAAGTTCCTTTTTGTTATGTTGGGGTATGATCTCTATATCTATCATACTGGAATATTATGTTCATATGATGAGATGCCCCATTTTATCTCTTCAATTCAGTATTTTGAAGTTTTAAGTGGCGCCGTTAGGCTGCCGAATTTTTAGGGGATTCTTTCACCCTTCTCATTCTTTTCAAAGTTTCACTTTCATGTCAAGTCTTTCAATTTACTTTTTAATTATGTTGGGGAATTATCTCTATATCTATCATACTGAACTATTATGTTCACATGATGAGAGAACCTATTTGATCTTTTCAAATCATTTTGTTTGAAGTTTAAGTAATGCCGTTAGGCTGCCGAACTTTCATAAGAGAAATCTAATTTTTGTCTTCCTTCCATGTTTTTTATTTCAAATGGTATGTCCTTGAAATTTCATTACCATGATCATGTATCCTTATTATTCTATCCATATACTATTTTTTGGGTCATTTATGAATTTTTGACCCATTTTCCATCTCTTTTTAATGTCTTCTAAAACCTCGTAACATAGCCGTTATGCTGCAGAATTTCCGTCTCAAAATGTCTCTCTCTTTTTCTAAAGTTATTTTATATTATTAAGTGAATACTCAAAGCTGTTTTTCTAAAGGTGTATTCACATATATACCAAAATTTTCTATTTTAAATTATGGGATTTACATACATGAGACCCACCTTCCTTTTCTGTGGGTTTTAAGGGGACGTAAATATCATGTCTTTAAAGCAGTTTTTAAAACGTTATGATTACGAAATGAAACCCATTTATTTTGTGCTATATGGGTTATTTATGAAATGTTTGATGATGATATATGTGGCTCACATGATAATAAATACAAATTTAAGGGTGTGCGCTGATATCACTCCAATGCATTGGGTAATGATGTAACCACTAGAGATTACAATTTTCACGATACCTTGGTGAATAACCTTGGTAATTTTCAAATGACACCTTGGGGATGGACCTTGGTGATATGTTCATGATTGTCTATGTTAAATGATTTAGCCACATCTTCATGTTATGAAAAAGTTTTATTTTTATTATGATATGCCTCATGATTTCATTTTCATACCTTAAAGTTCTTTTCATGACTTTATTGATGTATCTGAAGTTCATATGTAAAATGTTTCACTTGTTTCCCTTGCTGGGCCTTCTGCTCACCTTTCCTTTTGATGTATGTCCCCAGGTTAGGAGATGCAGTAATGATCCTAGGGTGAACATGAGGAGAAGCCTTTCAAGTGTTTAAGAAAAATGTTTTTTTTTTGTTTCATTTTTTATGTTCCTTGTTTCCAAGACACTAAACCTTAAAGATCCTCAGTTCCGTGTAATGGAATGAACATTATGTTATAAAAAGACGGGATGCTATAGTTGGTATCAAAGGATGGTTTAGTTATTTGTGGAAATTAGGATATGAAAACTCTAGGAAGAACCCTATAGAAAAGTTTAAATATAGGAAATCTTCCTGGTATTGTAGAGACCCGTATCTTGACGTACATGAACATTACATTACTTTTGCGGAATACTTAGTACATAACAAAAACACACACACAAGGATCGTAATAGTTTAGTGTCTTTGGAAACTCGGAATAAAATCTTCTAATCGTGGTGAAAGATCTTCAACATCTCCCATAAAGATCTTCCTTTTTTTTAAACCTAAAACCTTTCTTTATATCCTGGGGAAAGGAAAACATAAAAGGGTGAGCTCAAATGCTCAGTAAGGGTAAACAAAAGAAATATCAATCACATCATATTCATAAGAACATAACATTTTGGAAATCATAACCTGCAAAAGAGAGCATAATTTCATAACATGGGATAAATCATGGTAGTGAAATGTAATCACAATAATCATAACTTAAAATATGAAACTTTATGGCATTCACACATATTCATAGAGAATCATTTCTTGTTAGTCAAGACTCATTGCCAAGACTATCTTAGTGGAAAAAGTCCCTTTCTGAATCGAGTAACCCTCGTTTCAGTCCTGTTTCACTGAACCGGTATAACCTACCATTCCAGCCCCGTCTATCTCATGAGATATAAAATCTTTACCCAATGCATTTGAGGGAGATATAGGTCCCACCGATCTTATAATGAATCCTTTCTTATGTGTGCCACATAATCATAAACCATACATCACAGCGTAACCCATGTAATAAAAATGGTATTCTTGAAACATCATGACATCATAAAAAAATCATATAAGGTAAATGACTTCATAAAAATAATTCCCTCACAACATAATCAAATCC
Source organism: Viscum album (assembly GCA_963277665.1). Taxonomy (NCBI): domain Eukaryota; kingdom Viridiplantae; phylum Streptophyta; class Magnoliopsida; order Santalales; family Viscaceae; genus Viscum; species Viscum album. The sequence continues at coordinate 30,840 of CAUJRU010003184.1, forward strand.
ATGTAATAATAGGGATAAAAACAGAACCCTTTATTATCTTAGATGGAAAATAATTTTGATAAAACACTTGAACTCCATTCTTGAGGAAAATATCCTTTCTACTTCAAAAACACTTTTCCTTTCTTAAAATGTCATAAAATTATAAACTAAAATAAGTTGATTAAAAATAAACTTGAAAAATTGTAAAGGAAGCTTCTTGGAAATAATGTTTTAAAAATCCATTCTTGCCGTATAAGTTAAAAAAACATTCTTCGTATTTTTGTCAGAAAAGATAAAAAGTACCTCGTGTGAAAAATGACAAAAGATTCCTTTCATATCCTTTAATAAAAACTCACCGAAGGGTAAAATTGGATTTAAACAATTTTAGGTGGATGGAAATAACATTACATATTGAGGAAACATGGATGTGGATGATAAAATACACCCCAGTAAATACTAAAGTATAAACAATATCGGATAAAAATGAGATTGTGATATTTCCCTTACCTTAGGTCTGATTTGCTTCGTGTGTGTCCGAACCTCCTCTTCTTTGAAGCGCCTCCTTGAGACCTCCTCTTAGGGCACTAAAATTGGTCTTTGAGGAAGACCAGAACCTCTAGGATGTTGCTAGGTAAGTGGAGAAGAGATTTTGGCAGGGGTTGGCTGAGCTTGAGTGCTCAAATTGGTGTGAGGAGGAGGGGGAGGAGGTGTCCTTTTATAAGGGAGGAGAGGGGCACCTTAGGAATATCTCAAAATATTATTTTATATTGAAGTCAAAATCGGTTTATAATGGTTCCAAAGGGTCTTATTTTGAATCTAAAGTGGGGATGGGTCGAAATCCTATCATCCAATAGGATTTAGACAAGTTTACGGTATTATTTTAACCTTATCAATTAGATTTAACTCTAAGTTAAATAATTTAACTTTTACCGTGTCTTTTTGTTTTCTTTCACTATATGGTTAATACACTTACTATAACATGCCAAACGAACCCCAAATTGTTTATTATTAATATATATATCCTTATCTAAGTCATTTGGCCGAACCTTAGATTTTTAGGAATAAAATAACAATTAATAATATAATATTTGATTTAAAAACTATTTTGTGTCAATTTTGACACTATTTGATATATGATTTTTGTGAAAGTCATAACAGAATTATATGTTCAAACCAAGTTGATTAAATCAACACTAATATATCATAGTAACCTAGAAAATTAGTGGAATTCATAAAAAGTCTCAAATTACATTCATTTGAGTATTTATAACATCAATTATGTTAATATTTCCTTAAAAGGGTAATTACTGCATCATCGTTGTGTCATAAATAAATTAATTTATTTAAAGTCTAAAAATTATAAATAAAATATCATTATGTGGGAAATCGTTTTAGATTTATAATTAATATTTATAGTCAAATTTATCTTATGTATAACCCCATATTAAAAATGTTTTAGTAAATAAACTTTGATTTTAACTCTTTTAACTCTTCTTTGAATTAAATAATAATAAATGTCCTAATCTAATCCAAGTGGGCCTAAATGATAATATTTTACACTTAAGGTTGTTTTTGATCGATATACACTTGTCCAATAGAATTAGGACATGTGTTAGGGTAATATTAATATCATTTTTACCCTTAATTACCCTATTTACTTTTAATCGTGGTAAATAAAAGTAAAAAGTTACTATTCACCAAAAATTATTTTCATCTCATTGAACCACATTTTACTTACTGACATAAACCGTGTCTTTCTGATTTTTGAAATTCCATTCACAGAAGCGGTAAAATTAAGTTTTATGAAAAATTCAGTTTTTTTAACTACCACTTAGTAGTTTTACTATTCATCAAAAATTGATGTTTTTCAGAACAATGCCAAAATTTCATCCTAAGATATATTTCATATTCAGAATTCAAAAATGAAATCTATTTTACCAAATTCATAACATAGAAGTTGCATTAATTAATTTTATAATTAAATCCCGCTGTTAAAATAAATAGCGTGTTTTTAGGAAACAAAATATATCAAAAGATTGACACTTGATTATGTCTGGTTTAAATGTGAAATTACAACCAATGACCAACATTGTACTAAATTGTAAAAATATATTCTAAATATACTTTAAAACAACTCAAATTAATAATTTATCACTATTAATTATTTCGATTAAAAAAGTTGTTTTTAATTATAATTTAGTAATTTTCACTATTCATCAGAATATGAATGTTATCCGAAAAGTACCAAAATTTATCCTTAGGCTAAATTCGATACTCCGATTCCAAAAATGAAGTCCATTTTGAGAGCTAAATTTTCTAAAATTTAAAAAGGTGGTTATTACTATTCATAACGGCTAGTTATAATAATATTTTAATAGCATATCGTTGTTTAGTGAAACTCGGTATTGCGTACTACACACGCTATCGAGGAAGGTTGCGATTGCGTGTAATGCAAGGCAAGTCAAGGATGCGTGTTGTGCAAGCTCCTTTTGGTGTAGCGTACAACACAAGACATTAGTGAAATAAAAAAGAATATTTTTCATAAAATCTCGGGCTGTTACATTCTACCCCCCTTAAAATGAATTTCGCCCTAGAAATTCGTCGGGGTTATAAATGGTTTACTATTCGAAAGTTTATTTAATAGAAACCCACATCGTAAAAAGGAATACCAAGACTTATCTTTAAAAACAAAAGTATGAAACGTAACGGTTACCCAAATAAACTAATCACTGGGTTTCCACATAGGTGAAAATATGGATATGGAAGAGAAATCTAACCATCATGTTCTGATGAAGAGTGGTATAGAACATGGCTATGGAAAAACAAGCAATCACAAAGCCATAAATTTGTGACGATCTAAGGTACCATCTGATTGATCAGGTATAAGATCACTAGGACAACATTTTTGGTTTTCAAGATCATTTCCCTAAAGTTGAAAATTTTAATTAGAATAAATACTTACTTTATTTTGGAACAATCTTACTGTTGTTCGTGCCTTGAACAATTTCAACTTTATCTCTTAAATAAATGAAGTTGAATTTGTTATTCGTGAAGTGTTAGCAGATTATGTGATAGAATGACGGGTCATTCCATCTGTCTCAAACAAAAGGTTACATAAGTCATTCTATAGTGAGATTAATCATATATGGTTCCTAAAATGGACTTATACTTCATATATTATACTGTTTAATATAATAAAACTAGTTTCTACTAAATAGGGACTTCCTGTAGGCCAGTGGTAGTCAATAAAGGCCAGTCGCACTTCGGTTGTGGGTTCGATTCCCACAGCCTTGTCCGACGCGATGGGCTGTCGCCCGTCCTGCAGGTTGTCATTTTTCTAAAAAAATAATACTATAACATCCCATCAATAATATCGAAAAAAAACTTCTATCCTTAAACAATACTAACTTATGTCCAACATAATCCATTCCAATCTTTAGGCTTATCCATAATACTGCAATCCACTCTCATAACATAGTGAAAACGATTACCAGAGATTTAACACCATCGTCGATCCCCATATATCATAAGATATGTTTTGTTGGTCACATTCCAAACATTCAAAGTCCTCAATCGTGTATTCTCTTGAATACCTTAGTGAAAACATGAATGCAGTTAAAAGTTAACACTTTCCACATACCAAAATCCTCAAAATTCTATATACTCAAACCATGATATCACTTAGTCCTTATATCAATCATGAGCTCATGAATACTATCAAACATTTAATTTTCTCCTTATCCCTTCATTATGCGCATATCATCTACATTCCAAAAATATCTGAATAACCTTTCATGGATACTGGTAACATTAATCATACACTTTCAAAACACAAGGAAAGACAACAGTGTAACAATCCATTGATGTCTCTTTATTCCATAGTAGCATGAGATTACTTATACAAAATTACACATGATAAACATGTAATCATTCCACTACATTCTTAAACCATTGACCGAGCTTCAAAAATTCTTTCATCTCACATATCATTTGTAGTCTCTTCATCATCATCCACATAAATACTACCCATATGACCATACTGATTCTCTTCATGAGTCTTTCCCTTAGGGAATTTGTTTTCATAATTCCCATACATTCCACATTTAAAACACTTAACCATTTTTGATGTCGTAGCAATACCATTATCCTCATCCATGGTGTTAACCAACCCTTTTCCTTTGCACTTACTTACTTTGTGTCCTTCTTTTCCACACCCAAAGCATCTTCCAGTTCCCTTGAAACATTCTCCTTGATGCCTCTTCCCACATGATTTACATAGGGGAAATTGAACTTTCTTTCCTCTATGATCATCATGGAACTCCATCTTTCTCTTATTAGTCGAGTCAGGAAACTTACCAAATTTTACTTTATTGATCATATTATGAGATTGCTGATTCGGCATAATAATGATGTTTGGAAATCCAAATCCCATTTCATTTGGTTGCTCATGAAGAATATCATTCCATTGTCCATCATATCATCCATTATTTTGAATCATCTTGTTTCCATCCATTTTCTAAAACCCAAACAGAATAGTGTGAGAGGCAAAATAATGCTAGGGAAAACAACATAGTAAAGGGGGAGTACCCTTAATATCTAACATCTTAGGTTAAATTATAATATCGTTATCGTAGTTCTAGGATTATATCCTATACGTATACTTATCCTTAGGGACATCCCTAGACATACCTTAGAAATATCTCTAGGGATCTCACTAACGTCTTCGTATCCTAGTTTCCAAAGGTTGACTAAACCTTTCCTATGATACCAACTGTAGAGACCCGTATCTTGACGTACATGAACATTACATTACTTTTGCGGAATACTTAGTACATAATAAAAACACACACACAAGGATCGTAATAGTTTAGTGTCTTTGGAAACTCGGAATAAAATCTTCTAATCGTGGTGAAAGATCTTCAACATCTCTCATAAAGATCTTCCTTTTTTTTAAACCTAAAACCTTTCTTTATATCCTGGGGAAAAGAAAACATAAAAGGGTGAGCTCAAATGCTCAGTAAGGGTAAAAAAAGAAATATCAATCACATCATATTCATAAGAACATAACATTTTGGAAATCATAACCTGCAAAGAAGAGCATAATTTCATAACATGGGATAAATCATAGTAGTGAAATGTAATCACAATAATCATAACTTAAAACATGAAACTTTGTGTCATTCACACATATTCATAGAGAATCATTTCTTGTTAGTCAAGACTCATTTCCAAGACTATCTTAGTGGACAAAGTCCCTTTCTGAATTGAGTAACCCTCGTTTCAGTCCTGTTTCACTGAACCGGTATAACCTACCATTCCAGCCATGTCTATCTCATGAGATATAAAATCATTACCCAATGCATTGGAGGGAGATATAGGTCCCACCCATCTTATAATGAATCCTTTCTTATGTGTGCCACATAATCATAAACCATACATCACAGCGTAACCCATGTAATAAAAATGGGATTCTTGAAACATCATGACATCATAAAAAAAATCATATAAGGTAAATGACTTCATAAAAATAATTCCCTCACAACATAATCAAATCAATGTAATAATAGGGATAAAAACAGAACCCTTTATTATCTTAGATGGAAAATAATTTTGATAAAACACTTGAACTCCATTCTTGAGGAAAATATCCTTTCTACTTCAAAAACACTTTTCCTTTCTTAAAATGTCATAAAATTATAAACTAAAATAAGTTGATTAAAAATAAACTTGAAAACTTGTAAAGGAAGCTTCTTGGAAATAATGTTTTAAAAATCCATTCTTTCCGTATAAGTTAAAAAAACATTCTTCGTATTTTTGTCGGAAAAGATAAAAAGTACCTCGTGCGAAAAATGACAAAAGATTCCTTCCATATCCTTTAATAAAAACTCACCGAAGGGTAAAATTGGATTTAAACAATTTTAGGTGGATGGAAATAACATTACATATTGAGGAAACATGGATGTGGATGATAAAATACACCCCAGTAAATACTAAAGTATAAACAATCTCGGATAAAAATGAGATTGTGATATTTCCCTTACCTTAGGTCTGATTTGCTTCGTATGTGTCTGAACTCCTCTTCTTTGAAGCGCCTCTTTGAGACCTCCTCTTAGGGCACTAAAATTGGTCTTTGAGGAAGACCAGAACCTCTAGGATGTTTCTAGGGAAGTGGAGAATAGATTTTTGTAGGGGATGGCCGAGCTTGAGTGCTCAAATTGGTGTGAGGAGGAGGGGGAGGAGGTGTCCTTTTATAAGGGAGGAGAGGGGCACCTTAGGAATATCTCAAAATATTATTTTATATTAAAGTCAAATTCGGTTTATAATGGTTCCAAAGGGTCTTATTTCGAAGCTAAAGTGGGTATGGGTCTAAATCCTATCATCTAATAGGATTTAGACAAGTTTAGGGTATTATTTTAACCTTATCAATTAGATATAACTCTAAGTTAAATAATTTAACTTTTACCGTGTCTTTTTGTTTTCTTTCACTATATGGTTAATAAACTTACTATAACATGCCAAACGAACCCCACATTGTTTATTATTAATATATATATCCTTATCTAAGTCATTTGGCCGAACCTTAGATTTTTAGGAATAAAATAACAATTAATAATATAATATTTGATTTAAAAACTATTTTGTGTCAATTTTGACACTATTTGATATATGATTTTTCTGAAAGTCATAACAGAATTATATGTTCGAACCAAGTTGATTAAATCAACACTAATATATCATAGTAACCTATAAAATTAGTGCAATTCATAAAAAGTCTCAAATTACATTCATTTGAGTATTTATAACATCAATTATGTTAATATTTCCTTAAAAGGGTAATTACTGCATCATCGTTGTGTCATAAATAAATTAATTTATTTAAAGTCTAAAAATTATAAATAAAATATAATTATGTAGAAAATCGTTTTAGATTTCTAATGAATATTTATAGTCGAATTTATCTTATGTATAACCCCATATTAAAAATGTTTTAGTAAATATACTTTGATTTTAACTCTTTTAACTCTTCTTTGAATTAAATAATAATAAATGTCCTAATCTAATCCAAGTGGGCATAAATGATAATATTTTACACTTAAGGTTGTTTTTGGTCGAGATACACTTGTCCAATAGAATTAGGACATGTGTTATGGTAATATTAATATCATTTTTACCCTTAAATTTAACCATGGTAAATAAAAGTAAAAAGTTACTATTCACCAAAAATTATTTTCATCTCATTGAACCACATTTTACTTACTGACATCAACCGTGTCTCTCAGATTTTTGAAATTCCATTCACAGAAGCGCTAAAATTAAGTTTTATGAAAAATTCAGTTTTTTTAACTACCACTTAGTAGTTTCACTATTCATCAAAAATTGATGTTTTTCAGAACAATGCCAAAATTTCATCCTTAGCTATATTTCATATTCAGAATTCAAAAATGAAATCTATTTTACCAAATTCATAACATAGAAGTTGCATTAATTAATTTTATAATTAAATCCCACTGTTAAAATAAATAGCGTGTTTTTAGGAAACAAAATATATCAAAAGATTGACACTTGATTATGTCTGGTTTAAATGTGAAATTACAACCAATGACCAACATTGTATTAAATTGTAAAAATATATTCTAAATATACTTTAAAACCACTCAAATTAATAATTTATCACTATTAATTATTTCGATTAAAAAAGTTGTTTTTAATTATAATTTAGTAATTTTCACTATTCATCAGAATATGAAAGTTATCCGAAAAGTACCAAAATTTCACCTTAGGCTAAATTCGATACTCCGATTCCAAAAATGAAGTCCATTTTGAGAGCTAAATTTTCTAAAATTTAAAAAGGTGGTTATTACTATTCATAACGGCTAGTTATAATAATATTTTAATAGCATATCGTTGTTTAGTGAAACTCGGTATTGCGTACTACACACGCTATCGAGGAAGGTCGCGATTGCGTGTAATGCAAGGCAAGTCAAGGATGTGTGTTGTGCAAGCTCTTTTTGGTGTAGCGTAAAACACAAGACATTAGTGAAATAAAAAAGAATATTTTTCATAAAATCTCGGGCTGTTACGTTCAACCCCCCTTAAAATGAATTTTGCCCTCGAAATTCGTCGGGGTTATAAATGGTTTACTATTCGAAAGTTTCTTTAATAGAAACCCACATCGTAAAAAGGAATACCAAAACTTATCTTTAAAAACAAAAGTATGAAACGTAACGGTTACCCAAATAAACTAATCACTGGGTTTCCACATAGGTGAAAATATGGAAATGGAAGAGAAATCTAACCATCATGTTCTGATGGAGAGTGGTAGAGAACATGGCTATGGAAAAGCCAGCAATCACAAAGCCATAAATTTGTGACGATCTAAGGTACCATCTGATTGATCAGGTATAAGATCACTAGGACAACATTTTTGGTTTTCAAGATCATTTCCCTAAAGTTGAAAATTTGAATTAGAATAAATACTTACTTTATTTTGGAACAATCTTACTGTTGTTCGTTCCTTCAACAATTTCCACTTTATCTCTTAAATAAATGAAGTTGAATTTGTTATTCGTGAAGTGTTAGCAGATTATGTGATAGAATGACAGGTCATTCCATCTGTCTCAAAAAAAAGGTTACATAAGTCATTCTATAGTGAGATTAATCATATATGGTTCCTAAAATGGACTTATACTTCATATATTATACTGTTTAATATAATAAAACTAGTTTCTACTAAATAGGGACTTCCTGTAGGCCAGTGGTAGTCAATAAAGGCCAGTCGCACTTCGGTTGTGGGTTCGATTCCCATAGCCTTGTCCGACGCGATGGGCTGTCACCCGTCCTGCAGGTTGTCCTTTTTCTAAAACAATAATACTATAACATCCCATCAATAATATCGAAAAAAAACTTCTATCCTTAAACAATACTAACTTATGTCCAACATAATCCATTCCAATCTTTAGGCTTATCCATAATACTGCAGTCCACTCTCAAAACATAGTGAAAACGATTACCCGAGATTTAACACCATCGTCGATCCCCATATATCATAAGATATGTTTTGTTGGTCAAATTCCAAACATTCAAAGTCCTTAATCATGTATTCTTTTGAATACCTTAGTGAAAACATGAATGCAGTTAAAAGTTAACACTTTCCACATACCAAAATCCTCAAAATTCTATATACTCAAACAATGATATCACTTAGTCCTTATATCAATCATGAGCTCATGAATACTATCAAACATTTAATTTTCTCCTTATCCCTTCATTATGCGCATATCATCTACATTCCAAAAATATCTGAATAACCTTTCATGGATACTGGTAACATTAATCATACACTTTCAAAACACAAGGAAAGACAACAGTGTAACAATCCATAGATGTCTCTTTATTCCATAGTAGCATGAGATTACTTATACAAAATTACACATGATAAACATGTAATCATTCCACTACATTCTTAAACCATTTACCGAGCTTCAAAAATTCTTTCATCTCACATATCATTTGTAGTCTCTTCATCATCATCCACATAAATACTACCCATATGACCATACTGATTCTCTTCATGAGTCTTTCCCTTAGGGAATTTGTTTGCATAATTCCCATACATTCCACATTTAAAACACTTAACCATTTTTGATGTCGTAGCAATACCATTATCCTCATCCATGGTGTTAACCGACCCTTTTCCTTTGCACTTACTTGCTTTGTGTCATTCTTTTCCACACCCAAAGCATCTTCCAGTTCCCTTGAAACATTCTCCTTGATGCCTCTTCCCACATGATTTACATAGGGGAAATTGAACTTTCTTTCCTCTATGATCATCATGGAACTCCATCTTTCTCTTATTAGTCGAGTCAGGAAACTTACCAAATTTTACATTATTGATCATATTATGAGATTGCTGATTCGGCATAATAATGAGGTTTGGACATCCAAATCCCATTTCATTTGGTTTCCCATGAAGAATATCATTCCATTATCCATCATATCCTCCATTATTTTGAATCATCTTGTTTCCAGCCATTTTCTAAAACCCAAACAGAATAGTGTGAGAGGAAAAATAATACTAGGGAAAACAACATAGTAAAGGGGTAGTACCCTTAATATCTAACATCTTAGGTTAAATTATAAGATCGTTATCGTAGTTCTAGGATTATATCCTATACGTATACTTATCCTTAGGGACATCCCTAGACATACCTTAGAAATATCTCTAGGGATCTCACTAACGTTTTCGCATCCTAGTTTCCAAAGGTTGACTAAACCTTTCCTCTGATACCAACTGTAGAGACCCATATCTTGACGTACATGAACATTACATTACTTTTGCGGAATACTTAGTACATAACAAAAACACACACACAAGGATCGTAATAGTTTAGTGTCTTTGGAAACTCGGAATAAAATCTTCTAATCGTGGTGAAATATCTTCAACATCTCCCATAAAGATCTTCCTTTTTTTAAACCTAAAACCTTTCTTTATATCCTGGGGAAAATAAAACATAAAATGGTGAGCTCAAATGCTCAGTAAGGGTAAACAAAAGAAATATCAATCACATCATATTCATAAGAACATAACATTTTGGAAATCATAACCTGCAAAAGAGAGCATAATTTCATAACATGGGATAAATCATGGTAGTGAAATGTAATCACAATAATCATAACTTAAAACATGAAACTTTGTGACATTCACACATATTCATAGAGAATCATTTCTTGTTAGTCAAGACTTATTGCCAAGACTATCTTAGTGGACAATGTCCCTTTCTGAATCGAGTAACCCTCGTTTCAGTCTTGTTTCACTGAACCGGCATAACCTACCATTCCAGCCATGCCTATCTCATGAGATATAAAATCTTTACCCAATTCATTGGTGGGAGATATAGGTACCACCGATCTTATAATGAATCCTTTATTATGTGTTCCACATAATCATAAATCACACATCACAGCGTAACCCATGTAATAAAAATGGGATTCTTGAAACATCATGACATCATAAAAAAATCATATAAGGTAAATTACTTCATAAAAATAATTCCCTCACAACATAATCAAATCAATGTAATAATAGGGATAAAAACAGAACCCTTTATTATCTTATATGGAAAATAATTTTGATAAAACACTTGAACTCCATTCTTGAGGAAAATATCCTTTCTACTTCAAAAACACTTTTCCTTTCTTAAAATGTCATAAAATTATAAACTAAAATAAGTTGATTAAAAATAAACTTGAAAACATGTAAAGTAAGCTTCTTGGAAATAATGTTTTAAAAATCCATTCTTGCCGTATAAGTTAAAAAAAACATTCTTCGTATTTTTGTCGGAAAAGATAAAAAGTACCTCATGCGAAAAATGACAAAATATTCCTTTCATATCCTTTAATAAAAACGCACCGAAGGGTAAAATTGGATTTAAACAATTTTTGGTGGATGGAAATAACATTACATATTGAGGAAACATTGATGTGGATGATAAAATACACCCCAGTAAATACTAAAGTATAAACAATCTCGGATAAAAATGAGATTGTGATATTTCCCTTACCTTAGGTCTGATTTGCTTCGTATGTGTCCGAACCTCCTCTTCTTTGAAGCGCCTCTTTGAGACCTCCTCTTAGGGCACTAAAATTGGTCTTTGAGGAAGACCAGAACCTCTAGGATGTTTCTAGGGAAGTGGAGAAGAGATTTTGGCAGGGGTTGGCCGAGCTTGAGTGCTCAAATTGGTGTGAGGAGGAGGGGGAGGAGGTGTCCTTTTATAAGGGAGGAGAGGGGAACCTTAGGAATATCTCAAAATATTATTTTATATTAAAGTCAAAATCGGTTTATAATGGTTCCAAAGGGTATTACTTCAAAGCTAAAGTGGGGATGGGTCGAAATCCTATCATCCAATCGGATTAAACAAGTTTATGGTATTATTTTAACCTTATCAATTAGATTTAACTCTAAGTTAAATAATTTAACTTTTACCGTGTCTTTTTGTTTTCTTTCACTATATGGTTAATACACTTACTATAACATGCCAAACGAACCCCAAATTGTTTATTATTAATATATATATCCTTATCTAAGTCATTTGGCCGAACCATAGATTTTTAGGAATAAAATAACAATTAATAATATAATATTTGATTTAAAAACTATTTTGTGTCAATTTTGACACTATTTGATATATGATTTTTTTGAAAGTCATAACAGAATTATATGTTCGAACCAAGTTGATTAAATCAACACTAATATATCATAGTAACCTAGAAAATTGGTTTAATTCATAAAAAGTCTCAAATTACATTCATTTGAGTATTTATAATATCAATTATGTTAATATTTCCTTAAAAGGGTAATTACTGCATCATCATTGTGTCATAAATAAATTAATTTATTTAATGTCTAAAAATTATAAATAAAATATAATTATGTAGGAAATCCTTTTAGCTTTATAATGAATATTTATAGTCGAATTTATCTTATGTATAACCCCATATTAAAAATGTTTTAGTAAATAAACTTTTATTTTAACTCTTTTAACTCTTCTTTGAATTAAATAATAATAAATGTCCTAATCTAATTCAAGTGGGCCTAAATGATAATATTTTACACTTAAGGTTGTTTTTGGTCGAGATACACTTGTCCAATAGAATTAAGACATGTGTTAGCGTAATATTAATATCATTTTTACCCCTAATTACCCTATTTACTTTTAACCGTGGTAAATAAAAGTAAAAAGTTACTATTCACCAAAAATTATTTTCATCTCATTGAACCACATTTTACTTACTGACATCAACCGTGTCTCTCGGATTTTTGAAATTCAATTCACAGAAGCGGTAAAATTAAGTTTTATGAAAAATTCAGTTTTTTTAACTACCACTTAGTAGTTTCACTATTCATCAAAAATTGATGTTTTTCAGAACAATGCCAAAATTTCATCCTAAGCTATATTTCATATTCAGAATTCAAAAATTAAATCTATTTTACCAAATTCATAACATAGAAGTTTCATTAATTAATTTTATAATTAAATCCCGCTGTTAAAATAAATAGCATGTTTTTAGGAAACAAAATATATCAAAAGATTGACACTTGATTATGTCTGGTTTAAATGTGAAATTACAACCAATGACCAACATTGTATTAAATTGTAAAAATATATTCTAAATATACTTTAAAACCACTCAAATTAATAATTTATCACTATTAATTATTTTGATTAAAAAAGTTGTTTTTAATTATAATTTAGTAATTTTCACTATTCATCATAATATGAAAGTTATCCGAAAAGTACCAAAATTTCACCTTAGGCTAAATTCGATACTCCGATTCCAAAAATGAAGTCCATTTTGAGAGCTAAATTTTCTAAAATTTAAAAAGGTGGTTATTACTATTCATAACGGCTAGTTATAATAATATTTTAATAGCATATCGTTGTTTAGTGAAACTCGGTATTGCGTACTACACACGCTATCGAGGAAGGTCGCGATTGCGTGTAATGCAAGGCAAGTCAAGGATACGTGTTGTGCAAGCTCCTTTTGGTGTAGCGTACAACACAAGACATTAGTGAAATAAAAAAGAATATTTTTCATAAAATCTCGGGCTGTTACAGGTATTTTGGTGAGTATTGAGTAAGGGGTTGCCAAGCAAATACATCCCTGTCTGGATACGAGCAGGTAGAGGTGGCTCTGGCACAGATGTACATAGGGGTAAAACTCAAAAACACCGCTTTGAGCTAGACTCGAACGGGAACTGGTACACGACAACGGGCCTTGCTTCACTCTTGGTTACGACACTCCCGGGGGATATGCTTTGGTAAATTCATAAGCTTGGTATGACCCATTGTTAAAGGAACAAAGAGAAAATAAAATAAATATTCACATAAGAATATATGATCATGGATAACCTAGATGGGAACCTAGGGGATCACAAGTTAGGGTATACTTTTCTTCTACAAGTTATCCTTATATGCTTTAAGTTCCTTTTCATGATTATTGGTTAAGTATTTAAGCCTCTAATTATACTTTATCTTCTTAGTTAATGGTGGGAAATGGAATAACGTGTCCCAACAACCAATGTGATAGGAAATGCGACAATTTCTGTATTAATATGACAGAGATGATTAGGGGATTAAAAGATGATTATTATTTTGGAAGACGTTCACTATTTTGGGGACCCTATATGATCGATGTAAATAGATTACTATAGTATTTTCATTGAGGAGTAAGGTTGACTTATATTTTGAAGAATTGATGAATTTAAGGTAGACTTATAGTAATTTAGGTTACTTATGGGAATTATTAACCTATCTTGGGTAAAATATGTTTAGGTTAGCTACTTTTGTTATAAGATGTTTGGAGTGGTTGATGTTGTCTGGAGATGAACAATGAAGTTGTTTTGGAAGACTATGTTACCAAATCCTTCTTGTATTTGGGTTTCAATCTTAGTTTGGTTTATTTTGAGGAATTTTAAGGACCTTTATTTATGGAATGGTCTGTGATGAACTTTGGGTAGTACCATGGAACTTTGAAGATTTAAAAGTAGTTTCCATTCCTATGGGATTCTTTCTTTTTGAAGAGTTGTTTAACCTTAACCTTTCCATTTTTGGGATAATGTTTAAAGATAGAAGAAATAGATAGTTAATATTTTGTAGATTATGTGATTCTCTAGAATATGATTCTTGTGCTTTTATGAGACCAAGTGTTTTTGAATTCTCATCATTTGGAGAAAAGATTAGTGTTGGTAGGTACTTATTAAAGGATGAAACTCTACTTAAAGGTAGGTATATTTTCTTATGTTTTTGTTCTATGTAGTAAATGAATTCCCCAAAATTATGAAAAGAAATGTAAAAAAAATGTTGTTGGTTTACGTTTTCTACTAGGTAATCAAAGACTGTTTACACACATCATAAGTTTGGGATTTTCTCATGGTTAAATTTCTCCTAATCATGTTCTCTATCACTCTCCCTCAGAACTTGACCCTTTGTTTTCTCCTCCATGTCCATGTTTTCCTACATGGAATCCAAGTGTGGGTTAACTCGGGTGACCTTTGTACTTCCCTTTCTTTATTTTAAAGTAATAATTTTACTGACTCCTTTTCCGATGTGGGACTTTCAATGAAATTTCAAAACCCAATTTTAAAAATTGTGAGGACGCAATTTCTTAAGGGTGGAAGATTGTAAAGACCGGAAATTTTAAATAAATATTGTTTCCTAATTTTATGTGTTATTTTTATACTCAACAAAAATGTTTCATTTTGTAACATGAGTATAATTAAAATGAGACTGTTGGGTTTTGACTGTTATTTGACCATTGGTCAATATGACTGCTGGAAACTAAATGTTTTGACTATTGTGTCTAAATACAAGCAATCTTGGTTAATTAATATAGAAAGAAGATTCGATGGCCTCACCCAGTAGTCTTGGACCGATCGAAGCCCATCTAACAGAACTTGGGAAGGAGGTAGCACCACTGGGCTTTGCTCTGGACCAAACCCAAGCTGAACTTCATCGTATAAAGCTAGAACAGGATCGCATTCGTGAGAAGTTCAAACTAATAGAAATTTCTACTCGTGCGATGTTGGTCAAGCCTCCCTCAGATTCTCTCACCTTAGCACACCTTACACTTAGGTCCTATGCTGGTGTGATAAGGGGCTATGTAAGGAGACCGTAACTGTCTTGTGTAATCCTTTGTTTTAAATAAAAATTTCGATTTCTTTTATGAATTTTCAAATGACCGGATAAATATAGTATGCATATTTTTGATTAATTTTAGAAAAAGGATATTTTAAATATGTTTATGTAAACCCTAAATAATTAAAAATGTGTAATGATTTTCAAAAAATGGTCTTCTACAATTATGTTCAGTACGAAATTTCGAGTCTAATTAGATCAACTTGATTTTTGATGAATAGTAAATTATGAATAGTGATTTTATGATTAGGATTAATAATGTGTCCAAATGGATTAGTAATCTCACTTAAATAAAGTATTAAAATAAGCTAGGCACTTTGATTAAGTAATGTGATTCAATAAAATTGTTAAATAACGGTTTCATAAATTATTATTCAAGTATTAGTTTTTTCGGATGAATAGTGTTTTTTAATTAAAATTTTAATTAAAAATATTTAGAAAATTATTTTTATAAAATGGACTTCATTTTTGAACTCAGAGCATCGATATTATGTTAAGGTAATTTTGGGGGATTTTTCTGAAAAAAATAAATTTTCGATGAATAGTGTTTTTATTTAAAAATTAAATTAAAAATATTTAGAAAATTATTTTTATAAAATGGATTTCATTTTTGAAATCAGAGCATTGATATTTGGTTAAGGTGAAATTTTGGGATTATTCTGAGAAAGTTGAATTTTCGATGAATAGTGACAATATAGTTTTTAAGTTACGGGTGTTTAATGACATCATTAAATGATGTATTAAGTATATATTCAATATGGTCGAATTATGAATAGTAATATAAGGTATGAGGTGTCCCAAGTGGCCAATACCTTGGGCAAATACCATGGGCAAGCCCATGGTTTTTCCAAAACCACTAATGAGGTGTCCCTTGGCCATTAATGTCTTGTCCCCTCACTTTCCCTATAAATACCCACCCTTTACTCCTATAGTTTTCACTCCCAACTCTCCCCCAACGAAGTTCTGGTCTCTTTACCTCCCAAGGAGTCCTCACAAGGTTCCCCCAATCCCTCAAGGTCCAAACCTTTGAGTTTTAAGAGTTACGTTTTAAGGTAAGGGATCCGACCTTTCTCTTTAATTTCATGTAATCTCTTTTATGTCATTCCTTTTATGCTCCATGTTCTTATGTTGGATGATGTTATTTTATACTCTTCTTACTGCCCTTTTCATGATCATATAATGATAGATCCCCTCTTACTCTCATTATTTCGTTTTATGAAGTTTTAAGTGGCGCCGTTAGGCTGCCGAACTTTTTGTAACGGATTCTTTCTCCCTTCTCATTTTTCAAGATCTATTTTCATGTAAAGTATTTCAAGTTCCTTTTTATTATGTTGGGGTATGATCTCTAAATTTATCATACTGATCTTTTATTTTCATATGATGAGAGACCCCATTTGATATCTTCAATTCAGTATTTTGATGTTTTAAGTGGCGCCGTTAGGCTGCCGAATTTTTAAGTAGTTCTTCACCCTTCTCGTTTTGAAGTTCTACATTCATGTCAATTATTTCAAGTTCCTTTTTGTTATGTTTGGGTATGATCTCTATATCTATCATACTGGACTCTTATGTTCATATTATGAGAGACCCCATTTGATCTCTTCAATTCAGTATTTTGAAGTTTTAAGTGGCGTCGTTAGGCTGCCGAATTTTTAAGTGGTTCTTCACCCTTCTCGTTTTGAAGTTCTACTTTCATGTCAATTATTTCAAGTTCCTTTTTGTTATGTTGGGGTATGATCTCTATATCTATCATAATGTAATATTATGTTCATATGATGAGAGACCCCATTTTATCTCTTCAATTCAGTATTTTGAAGTTTTAAGTGGCGTCGTTAGGCTGCCGAATTTTTTGGGGATTCTTTCACCCTTCTCATTCTTTTCAAAGTTTCACTTTCATGTCAAGTCTTTAAAGTTCCTTTTTAATTATGTTGGGGAATTATCTCTATATCTATCATACTGAACTATTATGTTCACATGATGAGAGACCCTATTTGATCTTTTCAAATCATTTTGTTTGAAGTTTAAGTAGTGCCGTTAGGCTGCCGAACTTTCATAAGAGAAATCTAATTTTTGTCTTCCTTCCATGTTTTTCATTTCAAATGGTATTTCCATGAAATTTCATTACCATGATCATGTATCCTTATTATTCTATCCATATAGTGTTTTATGGGTCATTTATTAATGTTTGAACCATTTTCCCTCTCTTTTTAATGTCTTCTAAAACCTCGTAACATAGCCGTTATGCTGCAGAATTTCCGTCTCAAAATGTCTCTCTCTTTTTCTAAAGTTATTTTATATTATTAAGTGAATACTCAAAGCTCTTTCTTCTAAAGGGTTATTCACATATATACCAAAATGTTCTATTTTAAATTATGGGATTTACATACATGAGACCCACCTTCCTTTTCTGTGGGTTTTAAGGTGACGTAAAGATCATGTCTTTAAAGCAGTTTTTAAAACGTTATGATTACGAAATGAAACCCATTTATTTTGTGCTATATGGGTTATTTATGAAATGTTTGATGATTATATATGTGGCTCACATGATAATAAAGGAAAATTTAAGGGTGCTCCATGATAGCGCTCCAATGCATTGGGTAATGATGTAACCACTAGAGATTACAATTTTCACGATACCTTGGTGAATAACCTTGGTAATTTTCAAATGACACCTTGGGGATGGACCTTGGTGATATGTTCATGATTTTCTATGTTAAATGATGTAGCCACATCTTCATGTTATGAAAAATATTTATTTTTATTATGATATGCCTCATGATTTCATTTTCATGACTTTATTGATGTATCTCAAGTTCATATGTAAAATGTTTCACTTGTTTCCCTTGCTGGGCCTTCTGCTCACCCTTCCTTTTGATGTATGTCCCCAGGTTATGAGATTCAGTAATGAGCCTAGGGTGAACATGAGGAGAAGCCTTTCAAGTGTTTAAGAAGAATGTTTTTTTTTTGTTTCATGTTTTATGTTACTTGTTTCCAAGACACGAAACCTTAAATATCCACAGTTCCGTGTAATGGAATGAACATTATGTTATAAAAAGATGGGATGCTATAAGAAAGACAGAGAGTTGCAGAAAAAGGTAGATCTGGTTCAGAAAGGTAAGTTTCATGAATTCAACATTGATAATGATTGAGTTTTGAGATTTGGGAAGAGATTGTGTGTGCCTTGTGATTCACAATCGAAGGGAGATTTGTTATGTTAAGCTCATAGATCTCCATTTTCAGTTCATCCTGGAAATACTAAGATGTTCAAAGATCTGCGGGAGTATTACAGGTGGGATGGAATGAAAAGAGATATTGCTGATTTTACTGTGAAGTGTTTGACATGTCAACAGGTTAAAGTAGAGCGGTAGTTACCGAAAGGGATGCTTCAGCCTTTACCAGTACCAGAATGTAAATGGGAGAATATATCCATGGACTTCATTGTGGGATTGCCGAAGACCCCTCAAGGTAATAATGCAATCTGGGTTATTGTTGATCGCTTGACTAAATCTGCTCATTTCCTTGCTATACGAGATACTTTTTCCCTAGATCAACTTTCCCTTTTGTATCTTAAAGAGATAGTCAGGTTACATGGATTTCCTCTCTCCATTGTATCTGACCGTGATCTCAGGTTCACTTCTAACTTTTAGAAAGGCCTTCAGAAGTCGTTGGGTACTGAATTAAATTTTAGTACAGCTTTTCATCCTCAATCAGATGGGCAGTCAGAACGAACAATTCAGACATTGGAGGATATGGTACGTTCTTACTCTATGGATTATCAGGGAAGTTGGGACTAACATATTTCTTTGTTTGAATTTTAATATAATAACAGTTTTCATTCCAGTATACAGATGGCACCATTTTAGGCGTTATATGGGAAGCGGTGTCGAACTCCAGCTTTTTGGGATGATGTGGGTGAAAGAAAGCTGATGGGACCAGAATTGGTAGAAGAGTTGGCAGAAAAAGTTCTGCTGATACAGAAACACATGAGAATAGCTCAGAGCAGGCAGAAGAGTTATGCAGACAACAGGAAGAAGGATCTATATTTTGAGGTAGGTGATCATGTTTTTCTCAAAGTCTCACCATGGAAAAGTGTGATGTGATTTGGTAAGAAAGGAAAGCTTAGTCCAAGGTTCATTGGACCATATGAAATTCTAGAGAGAGTTAGATCAGTTTCATACCAGGTGTCTTTACCTCCGAGTTCATCCCAGGTACACAATGTTTTTCATGTTTCGATGCTGAGAAAGTACATGCCAGATCCATCTCATGTTTTGAGTCCAGAGGTAGTTCAGCTGGAAGAGAACCTATCTTATGAGGAACAACCTGTCCAGATTCTTGGCTACAGGGAGCAAGTGTTATGGATTAAGGTGATTCATCAGGTAAAGGTTTTGTGGAAAAACCACATGATTGAAGAGGCAACATGGGAATCTGAATATGCAATGAGGGATAAATACCCCAACTTATTCGATAAGTAAATAAATTGCGGGGATGTAATTTTCTAAAGGGGGAAGGATGTAACATCCCAAGTAAGTAATGAATAATATATATTTTTATCTATGTCTATTAGTGAATTAGATAGTGTTTTAGAGGCTTAAAATGAGAATAAATCAAATCTTAAGCATGGAATACACTAATATTTTTTAATGATTTTTTTACTGCCTTTTGATGGAAAACCATTTTTAAATTTATCTTTTGACAATTTTATAAGCTATTTTTGTCAAAATAAACTTATTCTTTATGATTGGGACATCAAAATTTACTTTGTGTGAATTTTTGGTATTTTTTCCGATAAAGTTCATTTTTTAATAAATAGTGAAAAATGTTGTATTTTAATTCAAAACCTATTTTTAATCTAATTTATTTATATGATTATATTATCTTTTGAATTGGTTTTGAAGTGAAATTAGAATATGTTTTTACCATTTAATCCATTTGTGGTCATTGGAATCAATTTCACTTTGAAATTGGACTTAAACTGGTGTCAATCTTTTGATACTTATTGTTTCATAAAAACATGCTATTTTTCATGACAGCGGGAATTAATTATTAAATTAATTAATGTAACTTATATTATTTGAATTTTGTAAAATAGACACCATTTTTGAATTTAGAATATCAAATATATCTTAGGGTGATGTTTTGGTATTTTTCTGAAAAACTTCAATTTTTGATGAATAGTGAAACCACTAAGTGGTAGTTAAAGAAACTCATTTTTCGTTTAAATGAAACTTTGCCACTTCTGTGATTTGATTTTCAAAAATCCGACATACATGGTTGTCATTACGAAGTAAAATGTGGTTCAATGAGATTAAAATATTTTTTTGGTGAATAGTAACTTTTAAGTTTTTAATCGTGATTAGAGGTAATTAGTGCAATTTAAGACAAAAATGATATTATAATAAAATGAAAATACCTATACACATGTCCTACCCTTATTGGATGTGTCATGGCCGACCAGGAAAAGCCATGGGTCAACATGGGGACCCCATGGAGCCACTTTGGTAGGAAAATGACATTAATATCTTTTTATTTAATGTTAAATTTAAAATGACACAAACATGAGTTGTTTTACTAAAACAATTTTTAAATGGGGTTATACAGGTCATATTTTTGACTATAAATATTCATTATAAATATAAAAAGATTTCCTACATCATGATATTTTTTTTATTTTTTTTAGACATTAGATAAATTAAATTATTTATGACATCATGATGATGCAGTGATTACCTCATTAATAAAGGATTTAAATAAAATGAAAAGATTACATAAAATCTATGACCTAAACATGTCCAAAACCTATTTGATGGGTGTATTTCAAACTATTATCACCTTACCCTCGAATTATATCAATGTGGGACCTTTTTAATCCGAAACTCATTTTAAAATAAAGTAACATTTCTTTACTTTCCAAGAGTGCCCCTCCTCTCCTCTTATAAAAGGCCCCCACCTCTACCTCCATACCCACACTTCCAAAGCCTTTGGCTCAGCCAAACCTGGCCCATTTTGTCTCCCCACTTCCCTCTCTTACTCCTTGAAGCCTCACTTTGGGCAGAAGTCTTGCCAAGGAATCCTTTGAGATCAAACCAAAGGGAGTTACCCGATTTTAAGGTAATGTCTTCACTTGTGTTCTTTTGTTTTATTTTGCTTCTCCAACCCCCTAAACTCTTTTTATTCATTCCTTTTGTAACAAAACCAGTATCTTAAATATACTAGGATGTTGTTATAAGAAGTATTCGAGCTACACTTACACACACATACATCTAATGGTTAAAGAACATACTGTTTCCGTGGATGGAGAATTTCTGCCTCCCGAAACGATGATTGTTCAACATTCTTTTAACACCTTAAAAGGTGGCCATTAAGATGACACTATATTTATATATGATATATAATATGTTTATGTTTTCCTTAAGTTTCTGTATTTTTCATTTTGGGCATACCTTTATGGTTTCCATTATGGGTAAACGTGATATCTTCATTTAAGGAAGTGCGGACTACCGCCCCCTCAAAGTGATTTGATTCGTTAATACCATATGTGGGATGTATAAAGGATGGAGTTATGATATTATATATGATATTACACTGTAATTATAATATACCTTCATATCATTGTGATTAAATTTCATAAAATATGAAATAGAAATGGAAGCAGTGTTCATGTGTACGTACGGCTTACCGTCTCCATGAACGGTGCATTTCATTTCTTACTTCTAAATGTTATGTAATATTATAAATGCATTCATGTACTGGATATATATGTTATATATGATATCTAAATCATGAATACCATTCTGGATATAATGGATACATGAACAACTTGTAATTATAAAGAGTTTATTTTTGACTCAAGTACCAATGATCATTAAAATGACCGTTATTAACATAAATAATTACATAGTGTTCATGACATGGAAATAAGTGATATAAAAGGAATAATGAACTTGAAAAAGGTACTTAAACAAGTATAAATTAACTCAAATTTATTATTCAGGAGATTAAAGAACGACCGAGTCAAGTCGGACCCGAGGTATGGGACTTCGTCTCAATCTCCTTTCATTGAGGAATATTTTTGTTTTATACACAAACTTATTTTATACAGTGTATAAACCCCTTTGACTTTTACGTTTATCCAAAAGGAGTCTTTTTTATACAAGGAGTTTTACTAAATGACAAAATGGAATTTTTTGTCGTACGTATGCGGTGACAATGACTTCTCTGCCGTCGTGACCATTATTTGAGTTTCGGCTTCCTCTACAAGCCATACCTTTTTTTTAAGAAAAATAAATACCATGTTTTACTTTTCTTTTATTTTGGTATTGAAAATGGTTTTCATAATGTTCTTATATCAATGTGTTGTGTTGATATCTTGTGATTGAAAGGTGGAAATGTTATGTTTCTTTTATGCATGTTTTATGTGATACGATTATGTTGAGGTTCTTGGGAATTATTATGAAGACGAGTGGTTTTGTGATAAACTAAGGGCGGGTGAGCCTGATATAGCTCTCCAATGCATTGGGTAACGTGAAGGAGTGAAACATTAAGGTTTCTCCGAATAGATTTAGGGAATATACTGTGATGGGTATTTTAAACGTAACCAAGAGGGTTACTCCCAACATAAGAATGTTATGAATGCCTCAAGTTACCTTTATGTATTATGATTTCTATGATTTATTCATGATTTGATGAGTTATGTTAAATTACTTATGTTTTATGGGTAAATTATGATTTCATTCTTATGTATATATGTACCCATGTTTCCTTTCCATATTTTTATATCCCTTACTGATCTTTTTATGCTCATCCCAAGTTTTTTGAAATGTTTTTCACAGGTCAAGGGAAAGGTACATGATATTATAGTGTCAAGGAAGTGTCAAGTAAGAATCCATGTTTTATTTTAAATATGTTTCCGTTGATGGGAAAAATGAATATTGTCTTTATGTAACCACTTTGTTTAAATGTGGAATGTAATGCATGTTTTATGATCTAAGTCTCCAAAACTCTAAACCTGAAAAGATCCTCAATGTGTAATCTTGTAATAAATCAAGATTAAGTAATGTTTAAGGTCAGGGCCTTATACATACATCAAAGGAAAGGGTGGGCATAAGGCCCTGTAAG